>JAVQJF010003775.1:0-38107 GCA_036023855.1 Gadopsis marmoratus
GCGGGGGCCGGCGCGGGGGGGGGGGGGGCGCCCCCCCCCCCCCCATGACTGGGGAGGCGTGGTGAGTAACACACCGGGTATGTTGATGCGTACTGGCAGATACAATAGCAAGAGTGTGTGTGTGTGTTTATGACAGATAGCTAATTATACAAATGTGTCTCTCCGTTCATATACGTTTCCACACGGGCACACTGACCACAGGCCTGACAGGCAGGTCTTAATTAGTTGCCACGGCTACCAATGATGCGTCCTGACAGTCACTGTGGTGATGACAGAATCTCCTGCCTCGGAGCAGAGAGGCATGCTGGGATTGACACAGGGTCCACTCAGTCATCATGCTGTGTGTGTGTGTGTGTGTGTGTGTAAAAGTTCAGACTGAAGAAAATGAGACAGTTTGTCAGTCAGGCAGTTTACTTGTTAGTCAATTAGTCATTGAGGAAGGGCTTAAATGAGAGGCACACAAAAACACCCACAGCCACACTTTATATGCGGTAAACACAGTGAAAGCAGGAAATTGCTTGCCGATTTCCAATCTGTAGGTGTGAAGATGGAATGACTTCAATCATCACTTGATTCTTCCCTCTCTTCGTCCCCTCTATCTGCAACCCTCGCCGCCTCATCCCTTTTTTCCTTTCTTCACCCCGGGAGGCAGCAGGAGGGCAGCGAGAGCGAATACTATGAAACGTGCACGTGGCATGTCACAACAGATCCACAGAGAGACGGTCAACTCAACAGAAAGCGATTTATGCAGGAATTACAGAACACGCCATAAGTCTCTCTCCACATTTACAAAACGGGAGTTTGGAGCCAAAATGTACAAGCAACAAAATGAGTAGCTTGTTGTGAGCTCTGCTTTAGTGCTCCAATTACCGCATTCATTATGCATTCAGGTATTTGAATTAGTCTAAATGACAGGCGAGAGACAAACAGAAGAGGAGAGACAATTGCTGCACTCTGACAGCGAGGCCACCCTCATCTGAGTTTGTGTGTGTGTGTGTGTGTGTGTGTGTGTGGTTTGCTGGTTGTGAACTCAGAGTTGAATCTTAATGGGCATCATTTAACCTTTCACCTCAGCTTATACACACACACACACACACACACACACACACACCCAGGCTGCATACAACACACCCAAAGAGCTAGTTTACTGGCTGAGGAATGGAGTGGTGTGCGGAGTGGTGAGGATATTAAGTGGAGTGTGTGAGCGAGAGAGAGTGTGTGTCTGTATGTTTTCGTGGTGTGTGTGTGTGTGTGTTGAGAGGTTGATTGGGGTCAATAGAAGCAATTTATGTCTGAAAGCTTTGCAGGAGGCACTCTTAACCAAAATTATTCTGTGTAGACCTGATGAGCAGCATAATTATACACGCTAATGTTATAGGTTTTTATATATTGTAATGAGTTGACCTACAGAGCTGCAAGACTTGGATGAAGAATGGGTAACATTTCTGATAATACATTAATCATCAAAATCATTTTCTAAGCAGAAATACACAAAATTCACTAGTTCGGGCTTCTCATGTGTCAATATTTGCCATTTTTCTTAGCAGCATATTTAAAGCCATTTAATTTAAGATTTGAAAAGGCACTTAGAGGCTTTATAAATCTTAAATTAAATGGCTTTAAATAAGCTCTGCACTGCTCTCCATGGGATGAGACTTTGTTGCACTCTTGGCCACATCCCAGCCTGCGATGTTACGGCAGGTGTTTCCCATGAGCAATCAAAGGAGGAACACCTGCTTTGATGCACAGGTAGACAACGAAAAGGTGTCTGTGAATTGCTTGATCACTGTTGAAATCAGTGCCACAGAGTAGCAATATGGACCCGTTCAATTCAAAGAGCAGGAGTAAAACGACAGTTTCATTTTGCTGAATCTTACAGAATCAGAAAATGTCACACTTTCCATGGCCAAAGTGTCTTCTGCTTATACGTTGCAGCCGATACTGTATGTGGAATAGCATGCAGTCAGGAGATCTGCTGAATTATGGTTACATGATGCTTGTGGGTGGAATCTGTCATTTGTGTGTCCATCTGGTGTGACCCCCTGTTCAACTCCTCCAGCACTAATGCACATATGGGCCGTACACACACACACACACACACATACACACTTAACAGCACATACGCACCCATACGAAGGAACAGCTGAAGGAAACGGCCCACCCATCCTCCCTCCTCCTTGATTTTTCCCCTCCTCCCTGCAGAGCCTCAGGACTCATCCAGGTGTCCACCTTCCTCCTCCGGCTTCTTTGCTCTTTTTCCTCTTTTTCTGTTTTCTCTTTGCTTTATGTTGTATACAACATTCAGTATGGTAACAACTAGTCAGTGAAATGGCCTGACAGTTTTGGCTTTACTCTATGGGGTATTAGATTATGTGTATACTTTGCCATGCTAAATCTGATTTATATTCATGTTGATGGTAACCGTTAAATTCATATGTCCCTCAAATAAACAGCAGTCAATACCAAATTTATGCCTGTCTGCTAAAGATGTAGCTACCGCCAGCTGCCGATTAGGTTAGCTTATAAAAATGTGAAACAAAGAGAAACAGCTAGCATGTCTGTGTCCAAAGTTAGCAATATCCACCTACCAGCATTTGTAAAAGCTCAGTAATTAACAAGTTCAATCTTGTTGGTTTTTTTTATATCAGTACAAAAAGCAAAGTGTAAAAACGACAAGTTCCAGACTTTATGCTAAGCTAAGCTAACCAGCTGCTGGCCGTAGCTTCATATTTAATGGACATCTATGAGAGGGGTAGGCCTATCAATCTTCTCATTTAAATCTCAGCATTTCCTAAAATGTCACACTATTCATTTAAATATTAAAGTAATGTCTGTGGGTCATTACTATTAATGCAGAAACAGGAATCAACTACTTTTAACTCTTTAGCTCTTGGGAGCCAGGAAACTACTAGTATTATTGATTATATTTAGTCACTTTTCTGTTATTCTGGTTTAGTGTCATGGTCACTGAATGAGCTAGACTTTGGTTTAAATCAATTTGTACAACACACCTACATGCTTCGAGTTGCTTAATTGAATGTTTGTCTGAGGATGAAGGAAGTAAAGAAGGACGGATTGAGGGTCGAGAAAAGAAATTAATCGGGGAATAAGGCAAGAGAAGAAATTAATAAGAGCAGAACTGCAGTTCAAGAAGAAGTCATAAAGGGATGGAGCCAAAAGGGAAGAAATATAAAAGGCAGGAAGAAATGGCAACAAAGGAAAAGATAGCAGCACGGCAGAAGAAAGGGAATAAAGAAAAAGAAATAGAAGAAGGACCGAAGGAAGGAAAGAAAGAAAGAAAGAAAGGAAGGCTCCAGTTTTGTGCAGGAGTGCAGTTTCAGCTTCTATAAACCCAGGAGCTCTGAATACTGCTTATTAAGCAGGGACCGTGTGTGTGTGTGTGTGTGTGTGACAGGGTGATATATTGAAACACACCTCTGTGGAACAGCTGCAATGATGAGACAGAGAGTAGGGAGTAAGAGGTGTCGTCTACCTTACACACACACACACACACACATTCACGCATGCAGACGCACCGAGCTGAGCCAAGTTCTTTATTGTATTACTGTGGCCAGCTTGTATCAGAGGGAGAGCGAGAGAGGGAAAGAAAGAACGGAGAGAGAAGGCGAGAGAGAGAAAGAGAGATGAATTTGTTGTGACTGCTCTGGTGGACTCAGCTTTTTAACACAGCGCTTTTTTTTTGTCCTGTTCTTCTCTTTTCTCCCCTGGTTTCTCTGGTTTCTCACCATCCACTGCTTTTCGTTCCTCTCTTCTCTTCTCTTCTCTTCTGTGCGCAAACTTATTATATTACAAAGATAACAGGAGTCCGATACAGCGAATGACAGAAATTGAGAAAGGCAGACAGAGTAAAAAAGGAAAGGTAAGGCTTTAAAAAGAAGGGTGGGGGGGTAGAATTGGAGGAAAAGAAGGGGATGAGAAATGGAAAGGGACCGACAGATAGAAAGAAAGAGAGATTGAATAGATTAATCTGATTTATCTATAATGAAATCAGCTTCAGTCGGTGTGGAGGAATGTGCTCCATTCAGCCTTTCTGCTGTTACAGACAGATTTACCCGTTTAATATTCTAAAGATCAGTGAGAGGAGGTACATGTCAACCGTAAGGGTGCTTAGGAGGTGCAGCTGCTAACTGGCTAGTCCTACTTAAAATGCAAAGTTATCACTGCTTACCATTTTAGACTCAGCTGACAGTGGGGAGTCATTTACGTACAAGTTAGCATGGATTCCAGCTTACAAACAATACACAAAAATAGATTTTGTTAACCGGTGATGTTGACACGGTTTCCCTCTTGGTTTGACATCTCGCTCCTGAGGAATATGAATGAACACTTTTTTCTGATACAGGCTGCTTTTAAGATTACATTGTTCTCCTCCAGATTCACCCAAAGAAGGGCCACTGCAAATCCCAAATCACAACAGAGAGGGCAAAGATGAATTTAGTTCTGATCATGGTTGATAAGATACCCCAAAGGGGTCAAATATTAGAAAGGCTAAAGATATTGAAAAGCTTCTCTACTTGCAATGATCATGTGTGTTTGAGCGCCTGTGTCTTCTGGGTTCATCCTGAACGGAGATGGTGCATTCAATTGTCTATTTGTTCACGCATCCATACATGAATACTATGGCGAAAGGCTTTTCCTGTTAGCTGTGTGTGTGTGTGGGCATGCTGTCTGTCTCTTTCTACCTTTCATGCCCGTCCAGGCATGAAGAAATCTAGTCCTCACACACACACACACACACACACTGCCTCAGGCCACCACACACACACACACACACACACACACACACACACACACACACACACTCCACCGCATTGCCCATGGCTACATATTCGGTCCAAGGAAGCTGTTTTTCACTCAAGTTGTTGTTTGAGTAGATTTTACACAACGCCCTTGGCATAACATCACACACGTACACACACACACACAAACACACGTGCATGCATTCAGCGAGATACGTGGAAACACACATTTTTAGGCCTGATTGTCCGGACTTTGACTCCTGTGGGCATGGCATAATAACACACACACACGCACACACACGCATTCATATACATTTTCTGGTTGCATCTTTTCCTATTGAAGCAGCAGCCACAGTAAGAGGTGCGGTCCAAAACCAGCAGCCTGACCAGACTATCTCACCTGCCAGAAACACAAAGCAGACAATTATTCTGTAAATGTGTGTTTGTGTTTTCTCAAAATTGCATCTTTTGTTATGGCAGAAGTTTTTACAGCAGCTTCTGCATGTTATACTGATAGATGTTGATTTGTTGTAAATCAAAGGATGGAGCTGCAACAGACTGCTGGTTGATGCCTTTTTGCTGTAATATCAGCCAGTGATTTTGGGAAAATTACAGTCCATCTTAGGGGTTTTATGGAGTAAATGTTTAGTAAATGGTCTACAATGTGCAGCGGATTTGTTTATTCTGAAAGGAAACAAAAATGTTGTGATTGCAAAATCCCAGTTTGAGGACCGAATGGGGTGTTAATGCTGGTGAAGTGGCAAACTGGTTTGATCTTCTCTTTCATCACGTCTGTATTTCCTCTCTTTCCTCTGCCAGGGTCACTATCAGGTTCCCTGTCTCCTTTCCTTGTCCCTCTCTCCCTTCCCCCTCTCCTGCAGGACAGGAGGCAGAGAGGAGTGGACAGTTAGAGAGATCATCTCTCTCTCTCTCTCTCTCTCTCTCTCTCCCCTTGCTCTCTCAGCATTACAAAGCCCCTTGTCCACTATGATTACTTACATTAAAGTGAGCAAGAAAAAGACTGCGCTATGGATTTGCCTGTGTGTCTGCGCTATAGAGAAAGAGAGAGTGGCTGGGTTTGTTTGTGTGTGTGTGTTTGTGTGTGCGTGCGTGTGGCCCAGACACAAGTCAACAACCAAACAGAGCAGTGATTGTTGGGTTGTTGTATAACAACCAATGGTTTCCTTGTGCGACAAACCAGAAAGCAACGAGCATTTTCTGCCTGCCTGCCGTGAACGATGGTACTGACATGGAGGAAGGAGGAGATAGAGAGTGATGGGAGTGTGTGTGTTTAGTGGTCGTGGTTGGAGGGATGAGAGATGAAGAGGGAAGGATAGCTATATGTACATGGATGGATAGATAGATAGATAGATAGATAGATAGATAGATAGATGAAAATGCGGCCCGTCTGTACTTGTTTTCCATTATCAAGGTTCCAAACTGTTCACAAAACAAACACAAACAGCGTTAATTGCTTGGCACACATTGTGGCGTACGTGTCGCAATGGGAGTAAGAGCTTGTGAATGTGTGCGCATGTGTATAAAACAAAAGGAAGAGAGCTTGTATGTGTGTCAGAGACATGGATAGAAAGGACAATACTGTGGGAACGTTTAAAAGATGTAGGGCAACACTGACACACGGGTGGTCATAGGCAGCTACTTTGTTCCAGCTAGAGTGAATATTTTTTGATCCTCTGTAATTGGGGGAGTAACAATATTTATTTCATATAAAAATGCACCGCTGTGACGGTGATGTTTTCTTTCCAGGTCACCAGCCTTTGATTCGTTTCACAATGCCTTTGCCTAACCAGTGAGGAAATTAAATCAACAGTTCCAGGTAAACTGGAAACATGCGACTCATATAAATGGATAGTTAAGTAATTAAATGGCATCAGTTTGCAGTGACTGACGGGCCGTTTATGAATTAATTTGTTAAATTGATGATACATTTGAGAGAGAGAGAGAGAGAGTGGCAGTTTTTTTTGTTTAAATAATGACTCTGCTATCTTGAATTTTTTTTAAATGGCTGCTTTTGTTGGTGACTGTCATTGATCCGTGAGGAGTTCTATATTGCTACCATTTTAGCAGAATGCACTTCTAAAAAATGAATATACTCCTTCCTCAAACATAGTAGAGTTTGATTCCTCTCCTAATTTCAGCTGGGAACAGGTAAAACAGGAATGTATGCTGTCTTTGAGTGAATACCATGAGGCTTCCTGTGTTGCGTAAGTGAAATGTTATAGGAGTCATCTATTGAAGAAGAAGTATATTGTGAGCTGACTTTGTTTAGTAATACACACTTTGTGGGGCCTGTTAAGTGTTTGCGTCTGGATCTTAGGTCATGGAATGGGGTGTGCATGCTTCAGCGATGCCCTCGTCTGTCTCCTCCCATGATCCACGATTAAAGGGTCCTTGCTTGATAAAACAGGGTCTGATGCCCTGGAGCAATAGGCCACAACCCCTCAAAACACACACACACACACACACACACACACACGAAATGGACATTTCAGGGTCGGCTACATGGCCGACATCCTTGACGAAATGTTTTCTTTATCTTGGTGTTTTTTTAAATACTTTATACGGTTCTAAAGTTACAATCAACAGAGCCCTTTAATTCAGCTTTAGATTCATTGTATTTTACAAATGCTCAAAGATTTTGCGGTACTGTCTATGTTGTCAAGGTCAGGCAGAAAAGCTTTGTAGCTCTGGAGTGGTTTCTCTTAACTTGGAGTAAAGTGACTTTACGTTACCTTGGATTATAGCAATTGTGATGGACGTTTTTCATACTGTCTGAACAATTCATTGGTTTTATTGACCGAATCACGAATTAAATGACTAAATGCTATAGATTTTTTCTTTTGGCAACAAAAAAAAGTCACTGCTTAAAACATAGTTTTTCCTAAAGAAAGGCTGACAGGCTTTCAGTGACCCAGAGTTCACGGTGTTCACTCAACACCACCGACAAGTGCTCGGTACTCATTGGCTGAAAGACAGGCCACTGGTTATTGTCTGGTGCTCTGTGAATGTGTGTTTGTGTCTGTATGCAGGGATTCAAACCAGTGACCCTCCAGTCATCTCTCTGATAATTAAGCCTCCAGCTAGTCTATAAATTGTGTCTATTGACCTCAATATGTACAGACAGAGATAAACAGTGCTCTGTAACCTGAATGTGAGTCAGAAACCGGTTCCACTCATTTCCTGCACAGAGCTTTGTCATGCACGGGCGCGTGCACGCACGCACGCACACACACACACACACACACACACACACACACACATAACACACACACACACACACACACACACACACACACACATACATATTAAAGGATCACTCCCCTGTAGGTACCTGGCCTCTTCCTCCCATGAGCCACTCCTTAGTTCCAAGACACACATACACACACTCTTAGAAACTAGACTTGGATGACTTATTGAATCAAGGTGAATTCATGTAATTTGCTGTAATAAACTCACACAAGGACACAAGGACACAAGTACATGACCATGATGTTTCTCCATTTCTTTCTCTGAAAACTATGCTAACACACACACACACACACACACACATACACACTCACATACAGTATTTCCCTGTTGTAAAGTGTAATAACAGCTGTCCTCGGGCCAGTTACAGCTATCATAAAGAGACGACAACTCCCAAAACTCATTTACCACACACACACACACACACACACACACACACACTCGCATGCACACGGCGTGAACCTGGAGGCAGGAGGAGTGGAGGTCTCTGTAGCACTTATTTCGCCCTTTCTTTTCTCTCTTGTGCTCTCTCTCTCTCTCTCTGTCACTGCCTCTCTCTCTCTCTTGCGTCTCTCTCTTTCCAGGCCGTAAGTGACGTTTGCCCACATTTTACAGCTGAAGGTGACAACGTACACGCTCACATTCATGCACACTCTGCAGTGTGTGCTCAGGCTAGTGTTTCTGGTTGGGTGTTCTTGAAGGAGGGAAGGGAAAACAAACAGAAGGGAAAGTAGTAGTGTGTTCACATTCCTGCGGTTTCTCTTTGAGCAATAGCTGACATTATTAGACACATTCTTATAGCTTAAAGTGTTTCATCATGTCTATCAGTTATGATAATGTAGACTGACTGAGCAAGACTGGTTTCTGGTACTAACTATAAAACACTGATGGACTTTTAAGTTTCACTTAGAAATATTTTCAGTAATATTTGTGATTGGTTTAATCAGTGTGTGATGATTATTTTGTTGTGATCTTGTATGTACAGCATGTAATTTGTTGTCATGTCTTTCTTTCAAGAGAGATCCTGATCTTAACAGGACTTCCTGAAATAAAGCCTAACCAACAAGCGAGATTTGAGAACAAAGCAGCATTGCTAAGTCAAACCGGGACAAAAAGACAACCCTTCAGATGATCCGTCAGGATGTGAACAAGACTACAGTTTAGCAAGATTATCTTAACCTAATTATCTTAACTTTATTTTGAGGATATGCATAGCCGAAATGTCTGTAATCATCCTTCATTGCACAGGAAAACTGTTTGCACACAGTTACAGCAAGTGCAGTAGGTCAATGTTGATGGGCCACATCAGGCCCGAGGAAAGAAATGCCTACAGTAAACTGGAAACAGCGACCCTAAAACATCACTGCAATGAAGTCAGGTGGGGCAGAAAACATGAGCAATCGAATGATCAGTACGGTTTTAAACAACTCAACGGTGTAGCCAGATTATAAGTCACTTCATTGGAGGTAAAACCAGAAGTGAGTGCACCCGAACTATGTGCACACAGCTGCGGCAAGCATGGTAGGTCAAATATGAACCATAAAGTTGGTCTTTAAACTGTGATTGATGTTGAGAGGACAGTTTGGGTAACGTTTTCTTTCACCTGCCCGCTTGTGTTTCTCTCCCCATCTGGCGTCTTCTTTAGCAATGTTTTCACAGATGTCAGATGTCGTTTCGCTAAAGCGTCCTTAGTGGCGAAGCGTATTTGCACAGCATACTATTGTGTTTGGCACAGTAAAATAATTGCACATGATTAATTGAATTAAGAGACAAACAATTGTTACGTTTAACCTTTAATTGACATTTCTGCTGTTAACGATTGTGTGGACTTTCTGAAGGTGATCTACTGATTGTTTATTCCAGATGCCAGATGTCTTTATCGTTCCGGGGGGGAGCCAGGTTGTGGCTAGCTTTGCTGTTATGTTCTTTTGATTGTGAATGTGTAAACTGATATGATGCAAATAGTTGTCTAGAATGTACTTTGAGATGTTGGTGCATTTAGAGATTGCATATAAATTAGGTTGCTCTTGGTCCCTGTTTGTGGTAGCACCCAAGGGGGGACACTATAAAAGGCCGCCCTTTGTTTTGGTGTGGTACTGGTCATGGGAGCAGGTCTGTGTGAATGCTGCAGTGTGCTTTATGCATCTCAGGCATCTTGTTATAAATAAATTCCCACAGCGGCGTTTGCTTTATCTCCTGCCTCCTTACTTATGGTCCTGACCGCTCACAGGGTCAATCTCACCGTCAGCAATTAACTTGAAGAGAGCAATGTTATAATCACTAACAGGAATGATGGCCAAAAGTACAAAGATTAAACAGAATTCCTATTTAATATACACCTGCCTTTGGAAGCAAACCCAGTGACCTCAGTGCAAACATAGCTATAAATATTGTTTCCTGTTATTTTACATTTCTACACATAATCTTGCCATTTGTGACAAACAGCTATGGTCCTTGTTTATGCATGTTATCATTGCAGACATAGTTTTTACCCTCAGCACAGAAATGTGTATTGTATGTTTAGCTCTGCAGACTAGGTGCTTTGGTAGTTGTCTGGCCTTCTAGCATGTTATTCCCACTTGTATGTTTTTCCCTTTGTTTGGGTCTCTATGGTTTCCACCACTGTGTAATGTGCTCTTTTTGTGTGCTGGCACTGAAAAGTATATTTCCTCCAGGACAGTAAATGCTATCGTTAGGTATCTTTTGTTGTTCGACAGAACTGTGTCACAACCGCAGATAAAAGAGCTTCTTTGACACATTAGTTTTTTCTATCTGAGATTTTTTTTCCCCTATTTGATTTTTATTGGTTTCAGAAGTCCCAGAAACATTTTCCAATTGTTATTTTAGGCACTTTTTTCTTCTTTGAAGTTAGATGTTTCAGAGGCAGTTTTTTTCTTTAAATGCGTGTTTATTTGTTTGTCTGTTTTCTCTCTTCGTCTCTGTCGGCCTCTCTGGTATTAGTGCTGTTTCAGGCTGTTCTTTGTGCGTCGGTGTGGAGAACTGCTTTTTGTCCGACAGGCTGAACAACAGAAGTGCTTCTGCTGCACAAACACGGGATAGACTAAATCCAAGCCGCGAGTCGGTCAGTAAAGTAAATCAGTCAGCCAGCCTTTGAATCAGCCGGCTGGACAATTGGAGAAGTCAGCCGGGCAGTTCAGTGTGTCACCAGCGTCTGTGCTGACTTGCTAAGCTAGCTGCTTCAGACTGAACCTGCTTATAGCTCTCGGGTGGGATCTTTTTTTCTAAACTCACACTTCAGGCTTCTTCCTCTTCTCACTTTTCTGACTCTTCCCTTCCTCTTCGTCCCTCTCCTTACTTTTTATTTTCTGCAAATGTTTCTCTTTCCTTCTCCATCTGGCCTTACTTTCCTCGTGTGTGTGTGTGTGTGTGTGTGTGTGTGTGTGTGTGTGCGTGCGTGTGCGTGTGCGTGTGCGTGTGCGTGTGTGTGTGCATGTCTCTGGGGGTTGGTGTTTAATGTGTGTTTGTTCTGCTCTTATCTCGTCCACACCAGACCTTCTTTTCAGTCCAAAACCTCAGCTGTGCCCCAATTGGCTCAGAAACAAATCTCCTGTCTGCCCCGTGATTGGCCCATTCAAATCCTCTACATTGGACGAAGCATTATTTGATTGTACTCTCCTGGTCATTTATCAGTTACCTATCGGGGAACATGATGAATGGTTTAGTGTCGCAGTGTAAATAAGCTCACTCTCTATGGTGGCATGTGGGTACATACAGGTGCGGGGCTCGCTGCTCCGCCCAAATGCCACCAACAGCTAGCAATCATTCTGACCCCATTCTGTCCAGTATTGATCCCTTTTCAGTCCAGGCACCTTTTGTATAACTCAATGGGAGCATCAGTCACATTGTGTGTGTCTACAGAGCAGTGAAAGTGTTATTGCGTCCATCTTACGGCTTTCAGACCGCTCGCATAACGTTTAGATGCTTTGGCGGGGAGATCTGCGGTAAAATATTAATTGTTTCCTAGATTTTTCCCACTATGAGTCATAATATGGTTAAAGTTCATACAGGCTGAGTGTCTGTGGTGAGTCAGCCAGTCAGCATTTTTGAGGTCAAGTGTGCAATGAAGGGTGGAGAGGAGCAGCCAGTTGAGACTTGTTGTTTGGGGATTTTACTTAAAAAACCAGCCGTGCTCTCAGTTCTGAGCCAGGCTGAGTGCCGTCTAAGGGCTCTGTAATTACTCCCCCCTGACTCATTCAGGGTGACACACTGACATGGGATCTGATCGTGCAAATGGTTTATGGGTTAGTCTTTCAGTGACATTAGAAGCTACCAATGTCTAGAGTCATCTTAACACTTAATCGCCAGCCATAAAACCTTTCTGTCTGTTTCACTTCAGCTGTTAAGGAACGGAAAGTTCACCTGTCATGTTTGACAGAAAGCTGAAGTTTGTCAGTGTTCACAAACTGCTATCTTTTATAGTGAGTCGGGAACAGGACACCTCTGGTACCAAACTGTATTGTAACCCACACTTACAGAGACGGAAAGAAAGGGGTGGACATGGAGACAGTAAACAGAGAAGTGGGTAAAGGGTGAACAAACACACAAAAAGAGGAGAGGGTGGTTCAGCTTTCCTGAGAACGAGTGAAATCTGACTCCCTTCGGGGCTTATGGGTGAACTCATTCATAGACTGCATGAGGTGGGGAGGATTCTCCCAATTTTCTTTGCGAACAACAAGCTCTCCTTTATGTCTCTCTGTCATCCCCACCTCTTCTCCTCCTCTCCTGCCTTATCTGCCCGCCAGCCCACCAGCCAGCCAGTCGGCCAGTCGGCATGTGAAGTTGCTTTAAATGTCAGCATTTGAATAGTAACAGAGATTAATGATGGAGAGATAGACAGAGTGCGTAAGAAGGAGAGAGAGAAAACACAGGAGAGAGGTGAATGTCATAAAGATAATGTCTATGGAAGGTTTTCGACCCCTGCTAACAGTGCTAACAGCTATGTCTGGACACACACACACACACACACACTGCACTGATCACAGTGGTCAGACAAAGATAAGATGGAGAAAGGAGGTATTCACACAGAGGTGTGGTGTATTTAGGGTTTAGGTGTCATGTTGACTGTCAACAGGTCATTTGGTTGTTTAATTATGCCACTCGAATGAGGAATTTAGAGCTACATGAAACATTTTTGTTTTTAATTCCATGCAAGAATACCTAAAAATATTTGCTGGGTTCCAGCTTATTCTCTGTTTTTTCTCTTTTGGTTTTGGTTGGTTGGTCGGACAAGACAAGCAATTTGAACATGGAAGCTCTGGGAAATAAGTTTTTCATTTCCCACAGTTTCCTGATCTATTAGAATAAACAGTTAATCGATTAGTTAAAAGATAATCAACATACTAACTGCTTATGAAAATAATTTTTAGTTGCCTGACCAATACTGGATTTTTGATATTGAAACTGAGTTTTAAAAAATAGACATATTGGCCAATGGTAATAGTTATAGTTATAGTTAAATAGTAATAGTTTAAGACTTCAACAAACAATCTTGATATGGATCCTTTAGTATTTTGAGCAGGACATTTTACAGAAACATCTACTTGTCAGTAATTTGTGTCATGGTGACACTGTTTTCGCAATTACCTCAAACCTAGTTCTTGTTACATATGGGCCGACATATACATACTATCCCAAGTATTCACCAGCCCCATTCCAGGCAACAATGCAACCTTTTCCAGACTGCTACTGATGATGCAACATTGCTGGAAAGAAGGAGAGAGACTATATTCCTTTTCAGATTGAACATTTTATCATAAGGTGGCCATGTGGAACCAAATACTTGGCTCAAATAAGATCTGCTGTAGCATCGAAAGACGGTTCCTCGCCGCTGAGTTCCTGTTCTCATTGTATTGTGTGACAGCGATACTGTGATGGTAGGTCATTAGAACGTCGTTCACACCTCATTGTCTGCTGATGGTGCTTTTTGTTTGCGGATGTCCAAGTAGAGATGGGTCTTCAGGTACTACATTCAAATTCCTTTGTCTTACGTCATATGAATAAGGGGCTCATTCAACAGCAAAAGCCTATGTAATAAAAAACAGCACTCAAATTACAGTGACTGAGCTATTTCTTGGCAACAGCGTTTTAAAAACTTAAATTCAGAGTTAACGGTTGCCTCAGTAAGCAAAATTGTATTGTTAAAAACATACTCTATCCATCATGGCCAATGAAATGCCAACATACAGTGATGGAGGTCATGGCTGCCTTTCACCAAAGAGCCCGTGCGACCAAACCATCAGTTTTTGGCGCTCGAAAATTGCTTGAGTTTGAATTTGAATTGAAAAGCCGCATTAACCCCAAGAGAGGAGCGGGGTGAGAGGAGGAGATAGTCAGGGATGGACGGACTGAAAGGCTCCTCAAATGGAAAAACACGCATTTCTGTTTTACTGTTACTGTCAATGGAAAATCCTGAATCAGCTGAACACACACACACACACACACACACACACACACACGTCTCAGATTCAATTACAGCATTGTGAGATGAAGGAGAAATTCTTCAGCCTTCAGCACTTCCAATTAAACTACCGCTCTGAGTGTGTGTGCCTGCACGCATGAGTGTGTGTGTGTGTGTGCGTGTGTGCGTGTGACAGCGTGCGCATGTCTGCGTGTGTTTGTGTGTTGCCGTGTAAGTCGTGTGTATTTGGGTGTGTGATTCGCGGGTGCCAGTGTGTATGTTTAACAGGCGAGGTGTGTGTATACGGGCCTTGGCTTTGATGGCGTCTCGCTGCGCTGCGAGGGCCACTGAGGCATGACGAGTGAGTGTGCGTGCGCGTGTGTGTGTGTGTGTGTCACAGCCTCTCTGATGTCACCTTGTATCATTTCAGGCTAATTTCACCTATTCTCAGAGAGGGAGAGAGAGAGAGAGAGAGAGAGAGAGAGAGAGAGAATGAATAATAAAGTAGAGACGACACAGAGAAAGTAAATGATAAGCTACAACTTTATTAGTGTCCTTGAGGCGGTCTAAGTCAGGGATGCACTCGCACACACAGATTAAAAGCAACAAACACAACAACAGGAGTACAGAGTATAATATGCCACAGCACAGAGCAATGTCAAGAGGGCATTATAAAGTGACAGTATAATATTATAATACACTATGATCGTGTAAAATGACTCATACTATATCGTCATCTTTGCCTCTTCTCCTTTTTAAGCCTTCTTCATGCATTTGAGCCAAAAACTGGTGATTCACTGGTATGTAATGTCCCACAAAGCCACATATGATTAGAAATCGGGGTCAGCAAACGTAATTATTAACTGGACTCCAAAATTGCACTGATTTGGAGGGAAACAGGATTACTGGTGGTTGGAATTGGATTTTAATGATGTAAATGTAATTATTGTACTGGAAAATTATTTTCAAAATCATTCCTCGACCCTCTTCTCTTCTCTTCTCTTCTCTTCTCTTCTCTTCGTATCACAGTGATGTAACCAAACTAAATACATAAATAAAAATAATCTTATTAATGGCCGAAAAGACAGTGATAGAAACACAAGGCAAAAGCCAACAAAAACAAAAGAAAAAATGTTTATGCATGTTTATCTTAAAGATAATCCTCGGGCTTAGAGTGATCTCCCAAAATGTGATTTCCCCATTTGATTTTCTGCCTGTCTGTCTCTCCCTTCTCCCTCCCTCTCCATTTCTTTCCGTTTCACCCTCTTTCACTCATCCTGTCTTATCTGCTCTCTGGTGATAATATCTCTGCCTGCAGACTGAAACAGAGCTCTGAGGATAAATACAAGACACAGTCAGAAAGAGCAAGAGAAAGAGTTTGTACTGTACGTACATTAAAGAAAGTGTGTATTTTTTTGTCTGGGGGAGTGAGATAGCGTTTATGCTCTGGAGTCCTTCGGATTCCTGAGCAGATTTATGCTGTTTGGCCTCAGCTTGTGATCAGGGCCAAAATGTGATAATACTTTCAACTGACCTGTAGTAATGTAACAGTCATTTTACTGACTCAAATATATATTACACTGTAAAACAATGACTTCATTTCAATTTAATTCAACTCAATATTGCTAGTTTTTACTTTCAGACAACTTCAGATCTTGTACACATGATTTCCTCTAAATTGTCTTTTGACTTGAGATGTTGAGTTGAATAAATGTACTTCACAGAGTTCATTTTAGCAGTTTTTCTTTCACTCTTCATCTCGTAGATAAAACACGTTATGAGCATTCAGATTACAGAATGGCAAGCCCTGGTTGAGTTCTCAATACCGTCTCTATTCTTGGAGGAAACCACTGTTGAAGCCTCCTATTTATGTGATTCAATAGCAGATGTAAGTCAAACCTATAGGACCGTTGCAATAATTATAATGTAGCTGAATATTGAATAGCTTTGAAGACCCTAGATATTTACTTGCACATGAGGCCATGTATGTACAAACAGTGCCAGTTTGTAGTATAAAGTCAGCTGCAACAGCTGAGGCAATAGTACGACACTAAGGCCACGCTACATGGCTGTGATTCTCTGATGTTGCTTTCCTGAGACATCTACTCTGTCTGACACAACCGAGGAGGAAAGTTTTGCACAAGGGCACAAGTATTGACTTTGCATTTTTAGATTCAATAATCAGCCATCTCTTAGTTGTAATGGAGTTTCTTTGTCATAATAGATTTTTAGGAATTGTCTAGAGAAAGAAAAAAGCACCTCAGACCTTCGTTTGATTTAAACGTGTCTCTGGGACTTCTCTCTGTGCAGACTATAGCTGTTAGATCTGATTTAATACTGCGTGTTCTGCAGATCGGTCAGATCACATTGGAGAAACGGAAAGCTAATCAAACTAGCTATTGTTACACATTCCTGTCGTGTTGCCAACTAATAATCTTGATCTAAGCTAATAACTCAGAAATTAACGTGGCCCTTTTTTTTTTGCCGGCGACTCCCACGGGCCTGTCTCTGCACCCGTGTTTCTGAACCGTTTCGGTCAAAGCACTTTTGTTTGACTCACCTCCAGGAGGTGGAGGTCAAAGCAAATCACCACAAAATGATTCTGAGTGACGGTGGCAGATGTTGTGTCTGATGTCATTCAACAATCTTTTACAAAAGGCTGCGGCTTTCCGCTGTCACCGTGTGTGTGTGTGTGTGTGTGTGTGGCTCGCCTCTCTGTCCTTGAGCCTTTATCAAGTCCTTCTAATTATTTTATGATGCAAATGAGTCTCCATTATTTCATTAGCAAGGCAGCCAATCACAGAAGCTGATTAGGAAGTGATTAGCATGCAGTCGGTTTCTCTCTCTCTCTCTCTTCCTGTGTCCTTGTGAATGGAGGGGAGAGGGGCAATAATGACCCATCTGGACACACGCTCGTGCAAATTTGTTACACAATATAATACAGTTAACACATGCAGACAGACACAGTACAAATACACACTGTATTTCTGGAACACGTTTAAAGTGGTTATAATCACTACTTTTCATAATAACAGTGGATCAAATGACCATGTGTAATGTGAACGGGGGTTGGTCATAGTGACAAGCCCACAGATGATCTTCCAACTCAGCAGCTCCCCTCAGCTCCACAGTGCGTTTTAGTGTCTTTAATTCAACTTTACAATTTTGGTTCAGTCTGACTGCCCTCGTGTCATTTTCAGCCACCACTGGCAGCTAAAAATCTCTAAAAACCTCACGGTACACTAACCTGCCCAGCACCAAACATCAGACCGGCACAGTTAGTCACTAGCTGGTGAACATAGTGGAGCATTTAGCAGCCGAAGAGCCAGATATTACCCGCAAATGTTTGTGTGGACCAACGATGAACGGTCAGATGTAGGCGTCTGTTGATGTGTGTGTTGGTTTAAGTTGGCAGGACATTGAGGAAAGGGACAAGTGTTACCTGAGAATGTGGGCGAGCTAGCCTGATATTTGTGCTGCGTGTGCGCATACAGATTCACACATATTTGGTTTCTGCAGATCCCTTTTTCAGCAGACACACGCACACGCACACGCACGCACGCACACACACACACACACACACACACACACACACACACACACACACACACACACACACACAGCTACTTTGTTTAGTATGTTAGCAGCTACAAGCAGCAAGAATGTCTATCAGAGGTGGGCAGTTGAGAAGAGAGGAATGCTTTACGGTCGAGAAATGTTCTTCTAAACCAGTCAGTAAAGTGAAATTTAAATCAAGACCATATTTTTCTTCACTGTTAAGCCAAGGCAAAATACCTCTTCTACTGTGGCACTACATCAGAGCTGAGTGGATCTCACTGTGTGTGTGTGTGCGTGTGCGTGTGTTTGTGTGTGTGTGTATGCACAGTTAAAAGACCACAGCACATATTTTAAACATGGTGGGTTTAAATCCAATTTTGCTGAACACTGTATACTGCTTTCAGTAGCAGAGATTCCAGAAAAAAGCATTGAAACTAAAAGTAATAGAACTTCTGTGTGTTTGTTCTGTAGCGTCAGTGAGGTTAAACAAGGCCAAGTGAATGCTGCAGAAGGTAAAGCAAGGCTAAGTGCTTCTGCAATGTCAAAACAGCTGCCTAACATTTCACCACTTACAGAAAACACACTGAATTTCTTAGGCTTTACACCTAAACTGATACGCGCAAATACATCAGTTTTGTCACATTTCAGTTCTTAGCTACCAGTAGCAGTGCTGCGCACAAAACTCCAGTCAATGATCAAGGAATTCATAATGCGTCATATCGGACTCACTGCTTTTTTCTCTTACTTTTATTAACAATAACTTGCATACGGCCGACATTGACATGAATGTTGCCGTGACTTTCACCTTCCCTCTAGTGGGTTTGTATTTTCAACATTCGTCTGACACTTTAGGTGCCCGTCACCCATTCAGGACCAGCTTCACAGTAAACCGCAGGGCTTTTGAGCTAACATAGCATAACATAGTGTTAGCATTCACATTTGCAATCAAACGTAATATTGGATATTTGCTCGACAACTGCTTGTCCTGTCTCATCATAGACTGCAAAGTAATCAAAGGCCACATTAATTAAACAATCATAGCTAGAATGTTAAATATTCCTGTTAATTAAACTTGAACATCATCATCACCAAGCGTCTCAATGATTGAGCCTTTTTGGAGTCATTTCCATGTGGTCATTTCCACAACGTACATATGTACGTAGATGGTTGAAGCAGTACTAGTACGAGATGATGGCCCATTCACGTATGAATGGGACAAATATATCCTTTCTGTATACAGGCGGTTAGTAACAGTAAACAGGCCGTGAAAAACTAAAAACGTGAATGAGGTGCTTCACATCGAAAAAAAACACACACACACACAACCCATACTGTGTGCCCCAGAGGTACACACTTTGCTCTTTTGACCCATGCAGAGGGAGCTACCTGACAACAAGATGTAGACTGACACACACACACTGTGGGAGACAGGAAGTCATGGAGTTTTACAAGCACACACGCGCACAGCAGCAGCAGCATTTGTTGGACATCAGAGGAATTAGATTCTGTACATCCAAGTTGAGTTTCTAAAAGAATAGTTGGGAGCAGAATAAATGTGTGCTGTCGTGCTGTACTGCGTGCCCTCTAAATGTTCCAGCATTTTTCGCATTATGAGGGGAGGTAACTTACTGTGGCAAAGACTTAACTGAATTGAATGGACGTGAACCGAATTGCACGAAGAGAGGCCGGTTTAAGGAATGACGCCGAGAGGAGTCTGATCCAGTGCATCTCTGAGGCTGTGAGTCACAGCCAGCCATACAGCCGGCAGCCGAAGACAGTCGCTTAGTTTGATGTTAACTTGTTTCTCCTCCGGCGGCGGCTGTCACCTCTCGGTACCCTTCTCTAGCAGCAGCACAGATCAGTGGGGTATCTGAGGGCCTGTCGTTCTGCTCTCCATCACAGTCGCCGCAGCTCGCTCTAGGACACAGGTAGCAAAGCTGTAGCACTAACTGAATGCTAGGAGATTTATGTTGCTGGCAGTGCCAGTGGCTGATAGTGCTTCATGGTGGCTTGCTCTAGTATTTATTTCGTAGCGGAGTGTTAGTGGTTGTGGATATCGTATAAACATGCCATCCGTGTGTCTTGGTGTTGAGGTTTGCTGCTCTGTCATCACTTCCACTCTCTTTAAAACAAAAGGTTAGAAATTAAAATATACTTAGTGGTTATGTTTAGCTGATTACTATCTCAAATTTCTATTGTGTGCAATTGCAATGTTGTTCTACACGTTGTTACGACAAAGGCCCTGTGGTAGAAAAATTTGCCGCAATAAAATAATTCTTATGTGGCCTATAAGTTCAGTCAATAAATAATGCAGGTTCCTATATGTTTGTTTCTGTGTTAAGGTTGAACTCGGCAATAAATCACTATACTATTGATATTGTAATAAACTATTTATTATGGTCTTGGAAGTGTATTTTACTGTGATTAGAGCTGAAATGATTAGATAATTAATTGCAACTATTTTGATAATTCATTAATTTACTAATAATTTATAAACTGAGCTTATTTGAGTGCGATTGCTCAATGGGGGAAGGGAATTTTAAATTTTTCAGTGTTCCTAAAACACCAAAAGTGATCCCACATTATGTTGTTTTATTGACATCAAAGTATTTGAATGAATGGTTTCTCTGTGTATTTGTCTACTATATGTACCATGTAAGTGTACTACATTGTATTACTTTGATAAAACTATATTCCTACTTTATCCTACGTCAAGAAGGGCACAGAGGACACATCTCCGTGACCACTAACTGCCAGTGACTTGAATCAGATGGCGTTGTGGCTTTTCTTAAAAATATCTCTCCTAGCCATTTTATTAGCACAAGCCGTGCATCACTTGTAGGTCAATGAATCAGATAGCTAGCAGTAGCCTGCACGCTATTTCCTTCAGCAATATTGCCAGAAAAAGCCAAATATCATTGCAAGCTGATTATCTCAGCTTGCCGTCAGGGACAAGTGGCGTCTCTCTGTATTAGAGCGACTTCCTGTTTAAGCTGGCCCACAGGCGGCCAGCTGACACATGGTTGTCCCGAGGCTGTGGTGATGGGCTCAGATGATCAGCTGAAGGCCCTGATGGTTGAGTCAGAGGTGATCCTGACTGGCCTTGAGTGATGACGGTTGGAGCCCAGACTCCTGGTGGTTTGCTAATGAGCTCAGAAAAACAACATACAGGAAAGAATCAAAAGGTTTTACTGGATAAGACCAGAGACCAATTCATGTTGCATTCAAAATAATTACATTTAATTAGTTTAAATCAGTCAATAATCATTATTCCTCTGAGGTGAACTAAATTGTGTTGTGTTTCTCTTTGCAGGGAGCTGTACGTTTGACGAGGGCTTCTCTCAGTGTGATTACCAGCAGGACCCCTATGATGACTTTGACTGGACGCACATCAACACCCAGGAAGTGCCATACGTCTCACCAGACCTGCCACAAGGTGAGACTTGACTTCCTTTTTTCGGACTTTGCCATCAACTGCTAGAGCTCAACACCTCACAGTGGGGGAAAGTAACGTTTACTCAAGTAAATTTTCTCAAGTACAATTCAGATTTACTTTCATTTGACAGCTATAGTACGTCTTTAGATTAAACTATTTCATAAAAGAACAACCTGATAAGGTTATAAAATACAATATGTGGCTTGTGACCCCTTTTTAAAAAAAGCAGTGTCTAGTTGGGGCCCCTAGTCATGTTTCAGATGTCTTTAGGTTGTTAGGGCAAAGAGACATTTCACCTCTAAACGTTTCACATGGTTTCATTAAAATAACTAGTTCAGAACAAAAAAAAGCACCTCGATCAGCTACAGCAGTAAAGTTTGTTTTACATACTGATGCATCAAAATTAACAGTCTTAGCGTGTAATGTATCTATCAGTCACAGTGGACATTTTTCTGCAGAACCAGTCCTTTAAGCTTTTGATACTCATAGTACATTTTGAAAATACTTTTAAGTAGGAGTTTTAATGCAGGACCTCTACATCTAATGGGAGTATTTTTACATTGTTGCATCGATACTTAAGTAAAGGATACAACTTCTTCCACCAGTGACACCTCGTTCTCTTCTGTATCCCATTCACATCTCTTCCCTCTCTCCTCTTTTCCAAGACATTTTCTCCTCTCCTCTTTAATCAGTTGGTTTTTTTTTTTACCTCCGTGATGATGATGAAGAGGAAATTAAATCTTTCTGCCTCAGGCCTGAGGGTCTAATTAACAGAATATGAGGTAATTAATCAACGGCAGGGAACAGGGAAGGTTGCCTACTTTACAATGTTAAAAGCAAAATGTTATAATAATACCCAGCTATGCAATGTTGGGACAGTAGCTGGCTTTGCAAAGTTAAAAACACAGTATTGTCACAGTGTTTAATCACAGATTCACTTCTCTTCTCGTCTTTCTTCCTCTCATCTCCTTTTCTTTCCTATCCTCTTGTCTCCTCTCCTATCTAGGCCTCTCCTATGGTTTCCTGACCTTTGCGTTCCTGTCCCCTCATCTTGTATCCTTTCATCTTCATTCCTCTATTCTTCTTTTCATTGCTTTTATCTTCTCTCCTTTCCTCTGCTTTCCTGTCACCTCTTCTCTTCTCTTCTGCTTTTCTTTTCTTTGCTATCCTCTTGTCTCCTCTTGTATCTACTCTTCTCCTATGGTTTCCTTTCCTATCCCCTTATCTCCTCTCCCCTTATGGCCGCTCCTCTCCTCCTCTGTTTTGTTGCCATGACAGTGTAATGCCATTATTTATCTTTCGTGCTTATCATCATGACAACCCAGCCTCTGTGACATTTAGAGAAAGGTTCAGTTCAACACCAGCTCTTTATGATTTTCACACACACACACACACACACACACACACACACACACACAAACTTCCTCCCAAAATGTGTGCGTTTGTGTGTGTGTGCCTGCTGTCTGGTGCATGTGGTCTTGCATATATTTAAGCCATGACATGAGGGTGGGGTGCCTTGCCCAATGGTACAGAGCCAAAGTCTAGCATTTACTGTTATTAATACCAAGTGGTGTCACTGTGTAGACAGGGCAGAGTTGGCAGTTTGAAGAGGTTAAATGCCTTGCCCAAGAGCACAGAGGCAATGCCTGGAATTAGCATAGCGTTAATGCCTAAGCTAGTGGAATGAGCAGGGGCAAGGGGATGGCAGGGCGGGTTAATGATTTGGAGAAGCTGATTGCTAAAGGGGGGTTCAGAGCGTTGCCCGAAGGTACAGGAACATGAGGTGACATTTGATGTGTTAATAATGCCAGCAGGGTGTGGGACAGTGTTGCTGGAGGGGATTACAGACACAGCACTTGGCTAGGTCTTGTATTTGGAAGGAGTGGTAGGGAATGGGTGAGGGGTTGAGTTTCTAGCTTAAATGCCTTGCCCAGGGACACATTGGTTGTGGATATTATTAGAATTGTTGTCTTATCAGGCAATCCTAGCCACCAGTAATTTAGAAGTACTCTGGTCTGGCAAGCTGAGGACATTGCATGATTTAGAGCGAAGGCACTATACTTTTTGGCTTTTGACCCCTGAAAGCAAAGATATACCTACTCCCTTTCTTTATGGAGAGTTGTTAAAGATAAGTATAGTTCAGAGGGTTATATATGTTGTAGAAGATATAGAAGAGGGGCTTTTGAAAGCTGAGCCAATAATTATACTTTTGTTCCTTATAACCCACAGTGATTTGTCACAGTTGCTAATCACCATTTACGCTTGAGGCAGAATTGAGTGTGGAGGGATGGTTTGGCAGTTTTTGTAATAGAGATAAAACTATTCTATGTAATCTCTCTGGGGGTTGATGTTGGCACTAGCCACCATGGCAGGGTCTAGAGCTACACTGGCAATGTTTGTTGTGCCAGTTGAACATTCATGGGCAGCGGCTCTGAGGCTCAGTGGACTAAAGCAGATACTCTTGTACCACTCTAAACCTATTTGGCGTGCCATTCGCTCTATGTCTCTCTCTTTGCTCTTGTTTTCCACAGTGTACTGAATTATAAGGGAGGAGAAAAAAGGCTTTTAAACTGCAGCAGAGCTGGTCTCTTGTCCACTGAATGATTTAATGAGTGAATAGTGATGGATGCAGCAACACAAACTATACTATACAGCCTTAATATTGCCATTAAATTAAACCTCTGAAATTAAATTGCAAATTGTAGATTTATTTGTTGAGCATTAGATTGTTGCCAATTTGCTGCCAAAAGACATGTGCCAATTTATTCATAGCGCACAAGAGCTGAAATGATCAGTTAATTAATCAAGTAGTCGATTCAAATATCATTTTTATAATCATTTTAGCATTTGACTAATTTTTCAAGCATGAAAGCCAGAAATTTTATGATTACATCTTCCCAAATGTGAAGATTTACTGCTTTTTCTTTATCTCACTTGGTAGTAAATTGAACATCTTTGGGTTTGGCACTGTTGGTCGGACAAAACAAGACATTAGAAGACGCCTTTTTGGGCATTTTATTAACCAAACAAATAATCAATTAATTGAGAGGGTCATCTGCAGATTTACTGATAATGACTGGTCAGTGAATCTGAGAGGCCTGATTCTGATCCATGCAGTGCTTTAAAAACAAATGAAATCAGTTCCACATTTGACTAGCATCAGTGAAGCGCAGCCATTAAAGTTCACGGGTGAGTCTTATTTCGTTATTGTGGTCGAGCTGCATGCGTTTTTGGTGGAATTTCACTGTGACTTGCTAAATCCACGAGGTCAGCTCTTTTGTATTCCTAGACGAGGACTAACGAGGGGATCAGACACAGGTGAGCACAAGCGAACGGGTGAAACTAATCAACACTGACGAACAAAGCAAGACGACGCAAGGCTGCAACTAAACAGGAAATCCATCAAAATATAACAGGAAACGCATAAGGAACCAAACACACATGCAGCCTATGACAGAAAGTATAAGCCCTTTAGCTGCTATCGCATCAACAGGCTGTTAGTGTTGTGCTGAGGAACACTGTCCTCCATCTAGCGCGCTGCTGCCGCTGTTGTTATGTGACATATCTAGGCCTTAAAGCTGTCACAGGGGCATTTTTAGCCTCGTTGTTATATTTTGTCATCTTTTCTATTAGCGGCCATTTTAGACTTTGGCAGTTCAGAGACATCAGCCATTTTAGAAACTGGCAGACTTCAGGTGTCAGATGTTCTTGGCATCACAAAGTCTGCTTTCTTAGCATGGGGGGGGGTGTATCAGTGTCATGTACTGTCAGTCTTTCATTACTCATATTTTCCAATGCTATTTGTGCCTCAGATTAGGTGTTGTTATTGTTCTGTCTCTCTTGGCTGATATGAAAGCATTTGAATGATTTCTGAAATATTGTTGAATGTTATTTCAGTAACCATGCAGCATGTTGGACATTGCTGATAGTCCTATTTACCTAATATCATTCAACAATTTTTATCTATACCTATTCCATTTGTTGTCATAATTTTTCAGCAGGCAGCGTTATGATTAGCTGGGAGCGATAAAGGTTGTATATTTACCACGTTGTGTTTGTTGTGACATATCTGGGTCTCTGACTCTGAGGAGTATTTATAGCTGGCACACCATCTTGGCAGCCATCTTAAAGGCACTTTTCTTATGTCACCATCTTTGTATCAGTGCCAAAGCTGAAGGAATAGCAGTGACATCCAATGCGTGTTAATTTTGGATGGATTTAAACTACAGATCTGGTGACACAGGATGGTGCCGGCCTAGTCTTGTTTCTGGTCTGGTTTCTGTAGTCCAGTTTGGACGCTCTCATTTTCTGTCTTGTTGGTGACACACAGAAGCAGGACGTAGGATTATTCCACTATGGATGAAATAGAAGTACGTGTGTGTATGTTTGTGTGTTTGTGTTTGTGTGACAGAGAAAGAGAGGAGAAGAGATCTTAAGAGAGAGGGAGGGCCAATCCAACAACTAGGATACAGTGTTTGGTGTTGAAAAGCTGATAGTTGAAAGCCTGTTATGTTCTGCTGTATTCTGCAGAGACAAGTGTTTCTTCACAGAAGATTAGCTAAACAATAAATGATAATCACTATTGTCCTACAGCTCATTGTATAGAGCACATTGTGTATGGTCTAATATGCAAATAGAATGAATCATTTAAGATGGAGTGCTGTTTATCTGACTTGAGCACACATACTGTATTGTGTTGCATTATATTGCATTGTATTGTATTGTATTGTATTTTATTGACTTGTGTTCAGTTTAGCTTTGTTCTGTTCTGCTCTATTCTATTCTGTTCAGTTTTGTTTGGTTTCTGCTATATTCTGTTCTGATTTATCCACCTCTATTCCAATTAGGGCTTCAACTAACAATGTAATTGTTTTCATTATTGATTAATATATCAATTACTATTTCAATAACTTGACTAATCGTTTTGCCTATAAAATTTCAGAAAATTCAGAAGAAATACCCATCACAGTCCATTAATGATGTCTTCTTATTGCTTGTTTTGATATAACCCAAAGATATAAAATGTACAACAGTATATAGTAGAGAAAAGCAGCAAATCCTCACATTTGAGAGTTTGAAACCAGCATGTGTTTAGAATTTTTGCTTGAGAAATGACTTCAATGATTGACTAACTCATTAATCGATGGTGTTTTTTTCAGCACTAGTTCTATTCAATTCACTTTAGTTTACTTCTGCAAATACAGTTAAACACTATCATGGCTACTTTCTGTTTGTAATGAGCTAATGCGAGATTGCGAGATTAGACATCAGGCAGGAAAGGATCACATTTCATCATATTTCACTGGAGCAACATCTGGTTGAGGTCTGAGCTGATTACAGAAACATCTGGATGGGCTGACTGACTGTCCTCCTGTCAGCACACCCACATTATATATTATTTCGAGCTCCATTTCCTGCAGTATATAGGTACAAGGTATAGCACTCAGTAGTGACAGTAGACATAACCAAGTACACAAAATACTCTTTCTTACCGGTGACAGAAAACGTTCTCCAGGGTCCCGTCATATAAGAAAACAAAACTAATGGATTTATGTTTGAAATCAGCAGAGACGGGAAGTACATAATGCAAACAAAATAAGTAAACCAGAAACATATTGCCAAGAGGATAGCTATGAAAAATGTAACAAATCATGTGACACTGCTGGTAGTTGCAGGTAATGATACATTACAAGCTGTGGAAAAATTTGACTCGTGCGGTTAAGGAGCCCGTACAAACTGCAGCGAGTGGTATCAACACGGCATGCCATTTTGGCCGACAGCTGTCCAGTTTACATGCTTTCTATGACGTTTCACTAATTTTGATTTTGTTCATATGTATCTCTGCTTGTACGTTCGCACATTTGCAATCATTATCACCTGGAAGCTGCACAGTTCATACGCAGCAATGAAAAGAGACGGAGAATAAAGAGAAGGTGGTACAAAAGAGTAGAGGAGAAGAAAGAACATTACGTGATTTTGTAAGAACACAAAATGGAGAATATAAAAGAAAAAAGTAGCTTTTTTTCATCTCTTCTCTTCTCTTCGCTGTGTTTATTCGTTGTTGACTTGCTGGGAAACAGCCTCACAATCACAAAGGAGAAACAAATGACACAGTCGTAGTAACGGGTTTGTTTTATGTGTCTGGGGGGGACTGATGACTGATTCTTGTACTGTTAAGCCCAAAAGGAATGAGAGGAGAGAGAAACAGGAGTGTGATAAAAACATGCAACATAAAAAGAAAGAATAAAGGCTCTTTTGGGTTTTTGTTCCCATGACAAGAAAGTCACTGTTTAACAGTGTTTATTTCAATGAGGGAAGGCCAACCGAGGGAAGACAAAATTCATAGGTTGGTGTTTAGTGTGTAATTGACTGGGCTCAAACTCACAATGTTCTCACAGGAGAATGTCCTGGATTCCTGCCTGGCTTTCAGTAATATACCGTGGCATGGTGCATTGAAGACAACACACACAGACATAGATGTATAGTAATGCTAACTATCAGGGAAATACACCAAGGGGTGATGTAGATTTAAAATTCAAGAATGTTTAATTTGTCACATGCACATCACAGGATCCTGTACGACCAAAGTGTGAGCTGTGTCCGCATTCTCGGCACAAAGTCAAACACGTTTCCGGCGGGTGTTGGACTTCGCCATGCCCCTTGTCGCCGATTCTATTTGTGATATTCATGGGCAGGATCTCAAGGCACAGCTGGGGGGAGGAGAGTGTCTGGTTTGGTGACCTCAGAATTGTGTCTCTGCATTTTACTGATGATGTAGTTCTGTTGGCTCCATCAGGCTGTGACCTTCAGCATGCACTGGGGCGGTTTGCAGCTGAGTGTGAAGCGGTTAGGATGAGAGTCAGCACCTCCAAGTCCGAGGCCATGGTTCTCTACCGGAAAACGGTGGATTGCCCCTTTTGGGTTGGAAGCGAGTTGTTGCCCCAGATGAAGGAGTTAAAGTATTTTGGGGTCTTGTTCACGAGTGAGGGTAAAATGGAGCGTGAGGTGGACAGGCGGGTTGGTGCAGCATCAGCATTATTGCAGGCGCTGTACCAGACCGTCGTGGGGAAGAAGGAGCTGAGCCGGGAGACAAAGCTTTCGATCTACCAGTCGGTCTTTGTTCCAACCCTCACCTATGGTCATGAGCTCTGGGCAGTGACCGAAAGAATGAGATCGCGGATACAAAATGCCGAAATGAGTTTCCTCCGAAGGGTTCACCCTTAGAGACAGGGTAAGGAGCTCGGACATCCGGAGGGAGCTCAGAATACAGCCGCTGCTCCTTCGCGAGGAGCCAATTGAGGTGGTTCGGGCACCTGATAGGGATGCCCCCTGGATGCATCCCTTTAGATGTTTTCCAGGCAGGTCCAACTGGTAAGAGGCCCCAAGGTAGACCCAGAATACGCTGAAGGGATTATATATCTCAACTGACCTGGGAACGTCTTGGGATCCCCCAGGAGGAGCTGGAAATTGTTGCTAGGGAGCTAACCCTAACCCCAACCCTAGAATATTCAGTATACAGTATATTGCAGAGTATAAACAGAAGGTTTGAATTTAGATAAACTATGATTACTTGAATTTCCTGACCTGACAAGTGATCTTAAATTATGTACAAGTGAAGGAATTAAAAATAAATAAATACTATATAGAAGTTCTATTAGGAAAAATAGAAAACAGAAGGAATTTAAAAAGTCTTAACACTCATGTAGATACATGTGTTCATCCAACCCAAGTCCAGTTATAATACTCAGTGTCTGCACACTAACTAACTCCTCAGAGGGCACCATTGCTAGTCTGTTCAAGCAGTGAACTTAAGCAGGTACGTGGTGTACAAGCACAAAGAGCTGCAAACAAAAAAAGGACAGATTCGTGGGTCTCACAAACGCTGTCAACCTGATTCTACCTCAAATTATATGTGAGGTTCCTTTCTTATATCTTTTTTATCTACCTTTTTATACATTTGTATATTTGGTGACCTTCTCCTTGTGTACTCTGTGTCCAGGTTCCTACATGTATGTGGACGTGTCTCAGTATGATGTCGGGGAGAAGGCCAGGTTTCAGCTGCCGGTCATGAAGGAGAATGACACTCACTGCATCGACTTCAACTATCTCCTCACCAGCCCCGACGGCTCCAGCCCAGGCACCCTCAACGTCCTGGTGAAGGTAATGACAACAAACACAGTAGAATGGAATATAATACGGATGCAGTAGTTTATTTGTCTTAACAGACTGAGACTGATTGTACTGGATCAATTTACATGGTATTACCTGCCCAGTCAACAATCTGTCCAATACCTTAACATTAATACTGTCAACAAACAAGACCGTTTACTGGCCTGTACATAGCAGTTTACACTGTGGGAGGTGGGGTTTGATTTCATGAAACACAAGCTGGAGTGCATTGTTTTATTTTATTTAAAGTTATGTAAGATTATAAGGTTGTTTTATCCAAAGAAGCAACTCTAGATGAGTTCAAGTGCTGAGTTAAAGCTTTCTGATGGCAGATGGTGAGGGCCTTCAGTTAAAACAAAACAGGGAAACATTTATGGGAAATGTGGTCTGGATTTTGTGAAACATGACCACAAGTAATGCAGCTAGCATGCAATAGATTCTTCTGACTGCCTTGCCTTAACCAAGAGTTTGTGCAATGTTGTCTAGTTAAGCAGCAACAATTGGTTTACAATGATATATTGAGTTTTAGAATCAGTCTTTGTTTTTAGATTATGATGTAGGATCGTGTTATTTTGTCTATCAAAGTACAAAGTGTGGGAGATATACTCAGGATGGGGGTATCTAACACGCTGATTATTTTGGTGCAATGATCCAATTTTCATTCCCTCCATTCCACCACACTCCCCTCTTCTCATCCCCCTCTCTTCCTCTTCAGTTTTCTTAGGATTTGTGGAAGTGGTTAGAAAACACACTATCAGAAGATTGTCTTTTTTGCTGGTTCTACCATTTCCTGGTTCTGAGCAGCAGGGGAGCAGTATGAGTAGGAAGACTGTCCTGACACAAAGTCAAACCCACATTACTGCAAAAATCTTCCCTGTATTAACAAGCAACAAAACAAGATTTACCCCTTCTTTAAATCCGTGGCATTATTGCAATTTTTTTCTCGGTTATCTCGGTGCAATGGAAAGGAGGCCTCTCTGAGTGCGCCAGGAAATGCAAAGGACTGTATGTTTTTAGGTTTGCTTTTGTATGAAGTATTTTGTGACTGATGTGTTTTACATTGTGCTCTGTGTCATTTTTAGGTAAACAAGGGTCCCTTGGCCAACCCTATATGGAATGTGACGTCCTACACTGGTACAGACCAACTCAGAGCACCACTCAAACGCTCATTTTGTAATTTATCGTGACACGTTTTTGTGATTTTATTCACTTGTGTTGACTGTAATGTTGTCTTTCAGGTAAAGACTGGCTGAGAGCCGAACTCGCCGTCTCCACCTTTTGGCCCAATGAATATCAGGTAACTCCTTAAATAAGCACCAATTGCTGCATTTATGCATGATTCCTTTATCATGTACATATTTCTTTATTTCTGTTCATGTGTATACACAAATGCCACACACTAACACATGCACATGATGTGATGCAGGCGGCTGATTTATTTGTGTTGACTGAGGCTCAGGAGGTGACGATTAGGCTAAAAAGACACTGAAAAATACCAGGTGCATGTATGTATGTATGTGCACATGTGTTTGCATGCATGAGAGGGTCTCACCATGCTCGACATTTATATTGTTTTTGTATCTTCTACACACTCTCAAAACCTGAACTTTATAAGATTCACAGAGTAGGTCTGCTGTCCTAATTCATGACAGTCAGTCAGATTATCTGCGTGTGTGTTTGTTGGCTGTTGCTGACAGATGTGTGCATGCTGTGGGACAGCTTGTCTCTGAATGTCCTAGCAGTCATACAAACACACACACACACACACACACACACACACACTGATCATGTTAACACACACAGCCTGGGGACCCTATAATATTACTGTAAGGCAAAGTGTGAAAGCATCCCCCAAATGGCCCATCTGGAGCACAAATGGCCCTCAGTGACTATGGGAAGAGATCACCAGCAAGAAACTCGTGTGTCAACATGTTTTAATTGAACCTAATCATCCTGGTTTGCTGAGGCTTATGTAGGTTTTTCAGCCTATGAATCAGGTTATTAGATTTGAGGTTATGATGCTATTTTTTCACGTTCAAACATGTTTCTGTGTTAGCACTTTAGCTCGAGTTGTAATGAGACTGGTTTCAACAGGGGAAGACTAGGCACCTGCAGATACATTTAGTCACGCACTCACACAAGAATAGATGCACACACAAAATGCACACGCAAGCACATGTCATGCAAGATAGTAAATGTAATATCTTTGCTTTTGGATTTTTGGTCAGACCAAACAAAACAACAGGATTCTATCTTAAACTATGGGAAAGTAATAATTAAGTGTTGCAGCCCTTCATTTTATTTTCTGATGAATTTCAAGATTTGTGGCACTGGTCACGTTGTTTTTGTTTTCCATCACTATTAGGAATCTTGTTGCTGGTTTTGCCATTTTTAAAATTTTTACCGTGGGCTTTAGGTCATGTAAGTACAACTTTCTCACAGAAATGTAAAAATGACGATAAATTAGAATGTGTTTAGAGAAAGCAGGTGTGTAAACCCAGCTGACATTTCTCGTGACTGAGAGGATTAAACCTATAAACACTCCTTGACTGCCGATTCAAACATTTTTGATTCACCGCCCATGCGGTCATACATCAAAGTGATGTATGCGATTGGTTCATAAGAGGATGTACGCTATGGTCCAACCCTGCTCTGGAGTGATGATATGTCAGTCCTCAGCCTTCAGCGTTTCAGCGTTGCTTTGCCCGTGTGAGAACTTGTAACACCAAGCTATCAGTAATCCTGCCGCACACTGATGACACCACTCAGTCAGCCAGTGCTCAACACCTGCATGATCTAAAATCCACTTTCTGAGCTACATGATCATTAACAGAGCAATCGACTTGAGACTAAGTCACAAAAATGAGACTTGTGACACATGACTTCACTGCCAAAGGATTTGATTTGAGATTTGAAAACAACAACAAAAACTAAATTAAATGTCAAGTTTAAATGATAATGATTTTAAGATTAAACTCCCTGAATAGTAAAAGTAATAAAACAGTGAGAGACAGGCCTTGCAGAGTCACACTAGTGCTATCATTTAATCAAAAACTTAAGTTTGAACAAATTCAAACAACACATAATTTGTTAGAATTAAATTGAAAGCAGCCTACGTAACCTAGTCCTCAACTATGTTGTATTGTTCCACTTATATGGGAAATTGAAGAGCTCATTAAAGATTGAATGTTGTCCCAATTTTATGTGTTTGAAATGTTGTTGCTAAATAAAAATGGCAGTCCTTAACCACACATCATGACAATTTTATTGTTAAGAATATTTATTGAACTGACTTGGTCTCAGCTGGAATAAAACACTGTCAAAAAGCATTTTTTACTGTACACATGTTAAAATAAAACAAATGATTCAAATGCGGTGTCATTACAATAGTCAGCATTCAGAGACCCAAAAGACTTGCCTGACCAGGAATATGCTCATTACTTGGACTTGAGACTTGATTTGAAACAGCTCTGGTTCTCAATATTGAAGATCATACTTTCTACAGAAAGTGGTCTTTTCAGAAAGATTAAATGTATGCATTTGCACACGTACAAGTGCACACAATGGAGAAGAGGCTATTGTGTCATGTCAGTTATGGCTACCAAAACAAACGTGGATATATTGACAAGCAAAGATTAGCAGACTGGGGTGGCAGGCAAGACAGTCTTCAGCCAGACAGCGGTGAAGGTATTAAGAGTCAACTGATGTCTTTCTGCTGTGCTCTGCAGCGAGCTATGAGTGAAAGATGATAGGAGAGAGAGACAAGATAGATTAGGAGGGGAGGGAGACAGAGAGAGGGAGAGGGTGACAAGCAGGGGATGATAAGCTATGGGTAAACAGTTGACGGCAGATTTCCTCATACAGGTGATGAATGACAACAACTGCACACCCCCTGCACACTTTGTTTCTCCCTCTGTCTCTCCTTTTTGATAGCGACCTCCTCTCCCCTGTTAATTACAGTGCTCCTCTCTGAGTAAACACTGTTAGAAAATAGAGACGGCAAGTGAGAGACAGCGAGATGGAAGTTAGGGGGAAGAGATGGGTCGAAAGAGGGATGATGATGGAAATAATAAAGAGTGGAGGGGGTTGGGGGAGGGGGTAGTTTATGGACATGGAGGAGGTAGGGAAGAAGAGATAAATAAGGATGAGGAGAGTAGTTATTGAGACCATGAGCTGATGAACTAAGATGATAGTAAATAGAAGCACCTGTTGAATGCATTATAAACACTACTCGAAATAAGAAGTATTAAATCACAACTAAGGCCCATAATTTGATCATCCCATTCCAGACTTTGCTGTTTTCCTCCCCCCCCCCCCCAGTTATTCGACAAAACAAGTGACTCATTATTCCCTCTATGGAAATACAGATAAATGAACTTGTAGTCTGCTGAATCACATGTGTTCCTACCATCCTCAACCAGAAATTGCCATGCTAGTGGCTCGGGGAGGCTCGACTTAGACCCAGTGGTGCTTTGAGTTAAATGCTAATGTAAGCATGCACATGGACATGTTCACAATTACACTGTTAACATGCTGAGGTTTAGTATAGGTGTGTAGGTCATGTAGAGGCAATGTTTAGCATGCTCACCGTTTTTAGTTTTAGTCTGTACAAGATTTTATTGCAATCAATCCAGTAGACTGACATTGCCATCCCTATAGCTAACACTGCTAGTGTGGCTAAAAACATGATTTCCACGTGTTATATCTTTGTCATTTTCACACTTTAAATTAAGTTCTCAGCAGCCATAACACAGTACTGCAGTACTTACTGAAGGCACACCTGCTTAATAATGTGGTCATGTCAAGAAAAGAAGCAGATGTTGCAAAATAAGTCAAGAGAAGAGTGAAATGAAAGAGAAAAGACAGGGAGTTTTTATGACTAATTGTGGGATGGGAAAGAAAAACAAATACTTAGGCTCTAAACATTCATTCTCTACCTCACCGCGTTTGGTTCCATTTCTTATTATCATTTTTCTGGCCGCCATTTTATGTGTACCAAAGGCGATTACTATGATCCAACAGGAATTCTCAATCTCATTTATCCTTCCTGGCTTGTTGGCCAGAATGTATAAATCCAGCAGCAGTCAGGATGGCAGCTTTGTATTTATCCAGTTTAATGCACATCACTGGCGGGTGTCGCTGACTTTCTATCTGTCCTGTGACAATTTAGATGGGATCCATCACTTTGACAGCATTTTTAATTCAAATTTAAATGGCAATAGTCTTACTCTGTACCTTCCAGTGCACTCATAATGCATCTAAAGCACAGTTCAGAGGCACAGTGTCTGATTTAGTAACGACACAAAAGAGGGCTGATGATTTGGTAACAGTGCCGTAGAGGGTTTGTGATGTGCAAGCAGAGCATTTGTAGGTTACGTAAGTTTCAGTTTCCTCCTAGCAACGGTATCGCCAATGTTTGTGCTGTTGTTCTATTTCGTTTTTTGTACATTTTGTATGCTCAACATGTTCTATTTACAGGCTAATGAAGGGTCAGAAATGACTTGATTTTCTAATAATCTCTTCTGTAATTTAATTTAATATGCCTCATTTTTTTTAAATAACACTTAAATGCAAGTACACTCAGCAGAACAAATAAACCACAAAGAAATTCAAAGGGTAAATTAAAAATAGAATTCGATGCTCTCATTTTGTTGGTGTGTATATATACACTGCTCAAAAATATTAAAGGAACACTTTTTAAGCACATTACCCAGTTCACACCAGTATAGACATCAAGCATGATTTTTTTTCCCATTGAGATCTGATGTGTTTTTAATGTGTTCCTTAAATATTTTTGAGCAGTATATATATACTGTATATCTTGTGCACACGTCTGTCCTTAAAAAGACACCTGGATCTTAATGAGATGACCTGTTTACACTAATAGTTAAATCCCTCTCTCTCTTTTTTTCAGGTCATATTTGAGGCAGAGGTTTCGGACAGCAAAGCCGGCTTCATCGCCATTGACGACATTCAGGTGCTCAGCTACCCGTGCGGTGAGTCATTAGCATGCCAGCAATTAGTCCTAGTTCGCTGAATAGTCGCTGATAGCTTTGGCCACTAATTAGTCTGTACCTGGGATGGTTTCTGTTGCAGCTGAATGGGTAGATAAGTGGGAAGGTGACACAGGAGAGGAGGGATGCAGCGAGAGGAGAAGTCGTGGAGAAAAATGAAGAGAGAGAGAAACAGAGAGAAAAGGGGGAATAGGAGAGAGTGAAGCGGGAAATGAGACAGTATTAGGCCAATCATAGCAAGAGAAGATTCTGACCACTCAGCACTTTCTCTTTCTCTCTTTAACCCACACACACACACACACACACACACACGCACACACACACACACACACACACACGCACAGAGCAGTGAACAGTAGCTGTCTTGTCTCATACTGACAGGAAAGAGATGAGGACTGCGATCCATTTTAAATTCTCGCTACGTCTCAAGTCTTCTTCTCTCCTTCGCTTGAGTGTTTCCTTACTTCTGGAGGCCAAAAAAAAAAAAGAGTTGTGACGACAAACTGTTACCGTTAACAGAAGGGTCTGTTAATCTCCAGCCATAGGCAGGTTCCTGGAGGGTCCCTATATTGCAAAGGAAGCAATTACAGCTACTTTTTGGTCATCTGTCTACTAGCAGCACTGAAATCTTTGAGGACATGTCATAAAGAAATACTGTTTTGCACCGTCCCCTTGTAAAGTTTGCGAGGTCCTGCTATGCCTGTCTCCATCAGACGTTAGTAATATGTCTCTGATAGAAATTCCTGGACATTACTTTTGTCAATAAAGTGACCTGGGATCTGAGAAAGTATAAAAAGAAGAGCCCCAGGCAGAGACACAGGATTCCTAATAGGAAGGAGCAAGTATTTGAAAAGGAATTAGTACTTAGTCACCACAGTGGACGCATTCATTCTCACAGCTGCATTTCTGGACATACAAGTTTGTGTGTGTGTGTGTGTGTGTGTGTGTGTGTGTGTGTGCGCGCATTTGCATGAATGCATGCGTGCAAGCTAGTGTGTGTGTGTGTAGTAGCAGCTATCTATGATTGCAATCACCTCCCCAGAATAAAAATGTCATAGCTGAAGTGCATCTTCAGGGTCTAAAAGGCTTATTTCATATCTCAGCATGGTCGTTAAGAATTGGGAACTATGCAAATTGTACATACTGGATGTGACATTGATGTTACCTCCCAGTGGCAATGCAGCACAGTGCTTGGTGTCATCCAACTCCAGTAAAATCTAATCGCAGTAATGGTGAATATATTCCGTAGGGTTAGGAAATGATAACCCACCCTGTTTGTATCCATAGCTCCCTCTGGCTCTGTCACCTCATTTCCACGTTGAACAGACAAATAAAATGAAACCAAAGACATCACTAACTACAAAGACATTAAATATATAAATTAAATCTACTTTCCTTCTTTTGTTTGCTGTAGATAAATCCCCTCATTTCCTGCGTCTTGGGGACGTGGAGGTGAACGCCGGACAAAACGCCACATTTCAGTGTATCGCTACGGGACGAGACACATCGAACAATAAACTCTGGCTACAGGTACAGCTATACACATGCATGTACACACACACTTAAATACAAACCATGGTTTAGTCTACTGCTATGGGGTGAACAAGTAACTATAGCTAAACATATACATAAGTGTAAGTACAATACAGACAACACAGTACCCTGTGTTGAAAACGGCTGTTCATCCATCACACAAGACAACATATTTTCTAACTCACCTCTTGTGGTATCTAGTGTTGAAGATCATTTTATTTTTATTTGCCCAAGTTCTCAAATATCCATTTTTGAAATTTCTGCCTCCTCATAAATAAAATGGAGGTGAATGGAATTTAATTTGTGTTACTCACAGCACTGACAAATTACATTTACAAAATCTAACAGCATCTCCTCGTTACAGAAATAGTGGATAATCGGTTACTAGATAATCCACAAAATACACTTTTCATTGGAACCACTTGAACAAAAAAATAGCCCTCATGAAAACTGTTGACAATTATTTAAAATTTTCAATGCTGTGAGCACTAAATACTTTTTTTAAAGGATAAAATCTAAATCTACATGGCTAGATACCACTAGAGGTAAGGAAAAATTATGTTGTCATTTGGATGAATCAACCCTTTAATATTCATCTTTTAAGGGCGGGCCATTTCATCTTGACTATAGATTAAACATTAAGCATTCTAATGATGATTAATGTGCACTGTATCTAACTGTATCCCCCCCAAACACAAAGAGATGAAACACTGTACTCAATGTGCCACCCTCAGGATTGGTATGTCCAATAGTAAAGTGTCATACACACACACACACACACACACACACACACACACACACACACACACAGTGCGACTCCAGGCCTAGCAGCTAACGTGATTAAGAGTTTAATAGCTGCTGATTTCATTATGGCTCTATTGTAGTCATGACCTTCAAACCTGCTGTCAGTGAGGCAGAGGGGAGGTGCACGTGTGTGTGTGTGTGTGTGTGT
>JAVQJF010003776.1:0-13393 GCA_036023855.1 Gadopsis marmoratus
AGTTTAAGTTTATATAATCTGACTAGACTGGTGGCTTGTTTATGTTTCTTGTCTTATGTTTCTTGCCCTGTCAGACTTCAACGATGATATCAACGTTGCTGTTCCCAGATCTCTGCAAAATAACTTAATATAGTTATCACAACTGATAGAAATGTAGGCCAAAAGTACAAATATAAAGATCCAAGTTCAAATAAACTATTACTCCCATTAAAGCTATACAGTGTAGAAATCCGCCTTATTATATATGTTGTGTACATACACGTGCAAGTACTTTATTGCGTATTTGTTTGTTTGTATATGTGTCTTCTGCACCTTGCTGGGAGTGATGCCATTCAGAAACAGCTCCTGTACCCCCCTGCATTACTTTGAGATGAAAATGCACACACACACAACATAAATCTTACCCTAAAATCTAGCCTCTTTCCTCTCTTTCCCTTTAAAGCGGGAAAGCGACTAGTTGAACGGTCACAAACACAGAGTGTGCAATACTAAACTAAATGCTAAACTAGACCGTGAACCACTACGGGAGACCCATAGGCAAGAGACATGGAATATTTTCTCTGTTATCTCTTAGCTCATTAAAAACTCGATGGGTGGTCCAGCTCCTTGTGAATCAATGCAACAGGGCTTTGTCAGACAAGATGGCGCACACAGAAAATGTCACACCTTTCCATATATACACACACACAAATAAACACCAACATCACACATTCTAATAAACGCACGAAATGTCACAGAACATCAATCCCTTAGCGAGACATTTAAATCCCAGAATCGTCTTTTCAATAATGCTGTCATAGCAAATAGGTGATGCTACTGAGCCCACAAAATGTGAAAGTGGATATGGCTCACTGCATTTGCAATTCATTTACTGATTAAAAAATGTGACCACATTACCATACGATCATTAGCGTGGTGACAACCTTTAACATTTTAAATTCACCTTCTTGCCTATTTCCTGCAGTGTTGCACGGCTCTGATTTAATTTCTTAACTGGAATAAGACTCTGGTTAACCTAACCAGCAGAGAGACAAGTGACAGAAATGATGTCGGAGCTGCTGCTGCATAGAATGTGAATAAGGGGACAACTCCTGGGACATTAACGAGAGCTGGTAATTGTACTGAGATGTGAGAGCCTTTTCTGATTCACAGCTTGAAGTGTTACATTTAAATAAAACTAATTTGGGTGAAGTACGTCACACAAAGATTCTTTGACGCATGCGTCACTGGATCAGTTAAATGTCAACAAGGTCCAAAAAGTCTCAGTTACACACAGACAGCATACATTTGCAGATGTTTTTCCACCTTTAAATACCACCGTAAATGTATTGAGAACATAGAAGTGTCTGTGACTACATCTGCATGCAGCACATATCATATGCTGACACTGCAATGTGCCTAGCCAAAATCTAAGCCTACATGAATACAACCAGACGCATAGTGAGCCCCATGCATCCGTTTATCTGGCAGCTTCAGTGGAGGGTGTGCATGTCGAAAAGCTCAGTCAGGGTTTAAAGCCGTGGTTGAGGGCCACATCTGCTGAGAGGGGCCACAGAACTCAGCTATTAACAACTACATATGGATGCCAGCTGGATTAATAATGAGGCTCAATTAATCAACGCATTATTACCTTATTATGAGAAGTGTGCAACAGCCTATGCCAGCAATGATGGCACTAATGACCAAGGCCCTGAATTAATAGGTTTCTTCCTCTTGGGAGCACACATGTGCACAGCAGATTTCATTTTAAGATGTCTTTCATCACAGATGAACAAATAAATGGATGGAGCGACGGATGAAGATGGTCACATGCTCAACTCCTTTGGACTCGATGCTATAATGAATTTAGGTATTAGTAAATGGACCTCATCTATATAACGCCTTTTCAACCTTAACGGTTCCCAAAGCGCTTTACAGATTTGTCTCAGATGGCGATGTCGGTCTACCCCAGCTTTAAGCAAGACCTCCATGTTTAATGTACATCTCTGTGTGTGAGTGTATGTTCCCCGAGTAGTGAAGCAGCGGGAGTAAGTTTGTTGGTTAATGAGTGTTTTGGGGAAGCAAAACAAGCATAGGCTTTTGCGGCCCTACATTCAGATGTTAAGCACTTTATTGCTACAACAAAAACACAACCAATAGTTTTCCACAGTCGACATTATTGGTCCACAAAACAGAAAACAACGAAATGGTTAATTGATTTTGATCTTAATGAGCAATAAGTGCCGGCGCAGACGCGCAGGCAGCAGCTGCGCTCTCGTGCCCAAACACGCAATCTAAAAGAAATTGAGACACACGCTACGCAGATAACATATCTCACACACGATGACACACACACAGGGTGTGTGCTTATATATGTACAGACTGAACCCTGCAAATCCACATGTACATAATTGTACTGTATGCCAACAAACACTCTCTACCCCTTCTACTCCCCAAACCCAGAATCCATATACACAGATGAAACCACCCCTGCATATTGCTGTCAAACATATATCAAAATCCCTTCTGTTGTCTGTGATTTATGCCTCTAACTAATTACATAGCTGTTCTTCAGAGAGACAAGGGGTGGGAGGGGGAAAGGAAAGCTGGAAAGAGAGTGGGTGAAATGAGGGCAGGTCCCGTGCTACCATAAGCCACAGCGAGGTGTTTGTGAGGAGGAGACACTATGGACAGTATGTGAAGTAAAATACTTTGATGTTAAAATACAAAAAACTATGTCACCCCTCACACATACAGTACATACATAGTCCCACAGTCTCAGAGTCCCATGTCCCTCTTTTTGTAACACACTTTGCTGTAAATTCTACAGAACAAGGCTTGTATTTAGGCCATTGCATATCTAGTATATCTAGCAAACTTCTGATCGATTCACAGTCTCTATCGTCACTTTCGCCATCAGAGAAAATGTAGCTGGAGTGCGATCACTGATTTCACAATCATATAAAAAAAAAAATATCTAAACAAGTGCGTTCAAGACGGGAGACGTTAATTATCAATCTTTTCTCAAAGGTGCTTTCACAACAGCTCTGTAGGCTGTTTCTCACCAAAAAGGTCAGTCTTCATCAAACACATCCCAGCCTGCATTTTGTTCCAGAGGACAAAGCCCTTGTTGCCGTATTTATCTAACAGCATTGAGCAAGTGTTATCTTTTTAACCAGTGTGGCCGCAGGTTTATCACAGCAGTCAGTCACAGCGTAATCACTATCTGTAAGAAGCTCCTTCCACTTTCACTGCCTAACAACACTTGGTCAGCTTCCACTGTCTGGGCCGCCAGAGATAAAGATGTGAGTGGCCAGACTCGATGACAGGTGCTATTAGTTTGCATTTTATCTACCACCCTCTATTCAAACTAAAAATGTAATGCAATACAGAAAATCCGGTGTGGTGTTTATTTAAAAAAAAATCTAGTGTGAAAAAACTTGCTGGTTGATCCACAGGCTATTTTGATAATTGGAAATCAAGTGATTTATCAAACAGAATGCTAAACATTCACATGTTTCGGCTTCTCAAATGTGAAGATTTGCTGCTTTTCTCTGTTTGCATCCTTTGAGATTTGGACTGTTGAACAAAACAGGCAATTTGAAGACGCCACCTTAGGTTCTGAGAACTTTGAAACTATTTTCGCACCTTTTTTATAGACTAAAAGATTCAAAAAGCAACCAACAGATTAATTTAATGAAAAGGTGACTACTTGCAGCAGTTAAGAAATCCACATGAATGAATCAACAACCAGGCTATCCAGCTGTACAACGTCTGCAATTACAGCACAGTGTATTAGTCGAGATCAGTGATGACCTCCAACCTCTATGTGTTTTCTAATCCACACTGATCCTGGTCCGGTGCTCTGGCTAACTCGTCTTCCACTCCAGTGACTCCGCCACCTTAGGAATGCCATTCCAGTCAGTCCATAATTCCCGCTCAATGTTCCCAGTAATCCCTCTTCTCCGGCTGTTCTGAGCCTACTTCCTTCCCCGCAGCTGCTGGTCAGCCCAGCTTGCTCTAATAATAGGACAACAATGCCCGCCCCACGCCCGGACCCCCTGCACACCTACTGACAAAAAAAATAAAAACGGGGAGGGGGGGGGGGGAAACCCCTCAACATCTAAACTCGTCGCATGGAAACTGAAATGTTCTAAATATTGTGTCCCATACAGGTTTACTAGAACAGATGTATGACCTTATACAAAGAGGTCATGTTTAATGTCACTACAATTATTCTTGTCCAAGTCCAAATGGGCAACTTTCTAAATTGTTGACGTTTAGTCCTTCTGTGTGCGGGTAACAGACTGCAGCATGTAAACACATGTTGCTGCAGGAATGATGATGAGGCTGCACACTCCAGTGAGCTGCTATCTGTGGTGGAGGAGTCAGAGAAGACACTGTAATCACGCAGGAGCTGATAAATGAAGGCTACACGCTGCTAAAGTAGTTAAACACCACCCTGTGCCTTTGCCAGTGTGTTGGATTGTGGCCTTCAGCACACACAAACGCACACACACACACACACACACACATTTGCACACACACACACATCTCGAATAACTTATGTATAAATGTCACAATCGTGTCCCATGGTCCTATCAGCAAAGCAGCCCCATGCGTCACACACAAACAATAAATAAAAGGAAGCATTAATCAGAAGAGTCTAAAGAGGCTGAGAGCTGGACTGACTTTCTGCTTCTTCTGCTGTCCCACTTGCAGGAGCAGAGCTCTGGATCACATGTTCTAGATCACAGCTCTTTGTGTCTTTGAGCCTGACATTCCTTCCAACAAACCATTTTATTCTTCCTCATTCCTTTCGTCCATAAAAGATAAGTTTGCGTCCTTCTACCACCTGAGAGATCAGCTTCATAACGTTGCTTCCTTGGCACGTGAAAAGCTTCCCCTCCACACCTCCTCCTCTCTTTCAACACCCCCCTCCGCCATTCCACCAAGAGAGCAACCATGCCTCAGAAAAGCTCGCAAAATCTGTAACTCTGACTCCCCTTTCCCCCCTTGCAGAATGACTGGCCGGTGAAAGGAGGAAAAAAAAGGGGGAGAGTGGAATGCTAGCCCTCACCTCAGACAAGGTCCCACTGCCGCAGGGAAAGCCGAAGGAATATCATCCTCAGTCCGCACAGAAAACCAAGAGCAACAAGTAGTAACTCCGAAGACTTCTCCTCCCCTCTCTCGCACTCCTGCTTCCTTGCTGCCTTTCTCCTTCTGCCTTGCACTCATTCAGGCTACAGTAGCTGCAGTGGACTGAGCAAGTATACGTGTGGTGTGTGAGTGTGTATATGGTCCTGTGGACTCCTGCAGGGGTATTGACTCTTGGCAGGGTTCAGGTCCTCCCCCTTCTCAGGTTCACATAGAGAGAGAGAAAGAAAGAAGCTCACCCAACCCACACACACACAAACAGAAGGCAGGAGAGAATTCCCTTTGTCTTTTGTTGCTTTCTCTCACTTCCTTGCTCTGTCTCTTCAAATGTCTGTAACTCCCCGCTCTACCTCCCCTTTCATATGAGTGAATGTGAGAGAGACTGTGTGTGCGCATGTGTGTGCGTGCACGCTCGTGCACAGGGAAAGCCATCGTGCCTCAGAGCCCGGGGCTGGGAGGAGGAGAAGCAGGCGGAGTTTAGGCCTCCGAGAACTGAATTCCTACCTCCCATCCAACCAATCGGAGGCCTTGTTGCGGTTGACCAGAACCGCGGGGCCAGGCCAGGCCTCACTACAACACTCCAGCTTTAAAGCATTATCTGGAGTTTGCTGTGCACTTAGGCTACACTGTACAGCAGCAGTTGTGGGTGAATCATTACTATTTGTATTTTGGGAAATGACTTGTCTTTGTATATAATGTACACAACATTTTTGCCTGCTTAAATATTTCAAAATTGAACATTAAAAAAAGAAAAGGAAAAGCATTAAAAATGGTCAAGCAAAGGCAAGCCAAGGAAATTTGATTTATATAGCATATGTAGTTCAGGCACAAAGGCTATTAAAAATGTTACAAAGTTCACAACATATTCACACAAATGACTCTATGTGGCTGCAAATGACAAAGGAGCGGATGTGCAGTAGTATGACAGCATACAGTGGGTCTAGAAATAGTGAGACTTGCAAAGAAGACATAAGTCTCACTTTTTTGCTTCTCGAAGCGATACACTAGTTAATTTGCAAAAATCAGTCTGAGCAAATTTCAAAACTTTAAGTGAAAGACTCAAGTCGCCACACAAAACTGTGCCAAAACAAAGGTAATGTGATGTTTCCTTGTATCTTCCCACGTCCCTCCCACCTTCCTGCCAAAGAACAGGACTCTCGTGTTTCGGCTGCTGTCTCTGTGAGATATTTGTCAAGCAAGGCATTTGTCCACAGACGTGACAGCAGACCTCCCCCTCCTCCTGCTGCTATTTACACCAGTTTACTTCTGGCTACTTCAACTTTTCCCTTTCCTCCCCCTCGTTTTCTCACCACATCTAGTCACACTGAAGTCTTAGGACTGTGTAATAAAAACATGATGTTTCTTGTAGTAAACTGCTAAACTGTGTTATTTAGCTTATTTAAAAATGCAATCTACTGTTATTTATCACGACAATGTCTGATACTAACATGCTGATATTTAACAGGTATAATGCTGAACATCTTAGATTAGCATGCTAATAAGCACTAAACAAAGTAGAGTTGCGACTGATGGGAAAGTCGTTAGCTTTACAGGTTTTGGCTGAACAGATGGTGCAAAGTGAAGGGATCACCAATGCTGTTACAATTCATCTAGAGATGGACATGAACGCGCTCACCAAATCTCTTGGGAATCCATGCAGTATTTATCAAGACATTTCACTAAAAATCCACCAACCCCAACATCATGGAGCAAGAGGAAAAGCCAGAGGACCACCAAGGATTCATCATATGGGAACATGTTTGTACCATATTGAAATCTGTACATATTGAGGGGGGCCGACCGCTGTGGCTAAAAATTGAGAAAAATGTAAATCATGTGTTGCATTAAAACTTGTGCTATATAGGCAACTTAGTCACATTTATTAAACCAGAATTAACAGCACACACAGATGTAAGCTGAAGTCTGTTTCCAAACCATGTGTGTGGTTCTACTGTTTGTACTACAATTAGTCATCCTTGGTGTATTTACATTTATTTAGCCTTTCATAGACCATTTAATTCTTTAATGACCAAGTCTGTATTCAAGGTAAACTGATTTCCACTGACTGATCTGACGGATGTTGCGGTGACGAGATGTATTCTTACTTTAACTGCTTCCAAGCTAATTATAATTATAGCTACAGAGCATTAAGAAAGCCAACAGGTTACACTGATGACAGACAGCTTCCACTCCACATTTAGTGTGACCTGGCTTCCAAAACCAAAATAGGAACAGCCCTGTTTCCACACAAATGTTAAATGTCAAACTGTTCTGCTGCAGCGGCGGTCTGTGACATAAATATGTTGTATATATCTATTACGTTCACACGCTTCTTGCTTCTGAGGAATCCGGGCACAACTATAAAGCTCTGCAGCTAAACATCTTGTAGTTTGTTTGTCTTTGTTGTGCACCAGATGAGAGCTTAGCGATGAGAGCTATTCGACACATTTTGGCATGCGATTACGCCGTTTTCTTTTTGAAGACTGGCTTGATCACTTCCAAATTTACAAAACAGTTTGTGACAATTAGTGATGCTTTTTTTTCTCTCTAGTGTTTTGTTTTTGCTGAAAAGCGCCGTGCCCTGCCACTTTACATGGCAGCTAAAATGGCCAAGTACAGAAATTTGTATTTCCACGTTCGTCTAAAGTGCTGTTAGCAAAGCATTTAATTATGTAAATACCCCCAATGAAAACTGGTGGGCAATAAATAACCATCAAGTTCTATGTAACATTTTTAAAGTGTTTGTTTTCATTATTTAAAACAATTAAATGGAGGTTTAGTGCAGCCCACACCAGTCATAGCAATACGTCTCTATTCAGTCATGACAATGAGGAGAAAAATAGAAAAATTATTAGGTCAAACAAAATCAGATGAACGTTTCTGAAATAAAACAGTAGCCACAAAGAAACAGTTTTGTTGACGAGCTTGATGAAGAGTCAACAAATGTAAGCTGGAGCGCTGCATTTTCTCTGCGTCGATGAGTTGGAACTTGTAGTATGTAGCTACTTACGAAATAAAAAGCCAGCTAGCTGCGATGATAAATCCCTTTCACTTACACCAAAAGTGTCAGTGATCTAAAAACTGGATCTGCAATGAGTTTAAGAAACTCTTGCTGGTGAGCAAACAGGTTCTGCCACGTTGTTACGTAAAGGTGACTGTTCTGTATTGTGCTTTGATGCGCTGCTTAAATTCCTGAACTTTTGCTGCCGACTAGGGTGCATTTTTGCATAACAGCTAGTTTCACTGGTTGCAAAAAGTATTTTAAATGTGCATTATTAAAAGAGTTTACCACCATTTAGCTTGTTTCTTATTCTGCAAAATAGCCACCTTTGAGTTATTACTGTAAATATAAGCGCTCTGAAACTAGTCATTATTCACACATTAGCGTGTGGTGACATGGTGGTTAAACCAGTAAGACTGCGATACCTGTTTAGGCCTAAATTTGGCTAAAGTCGAACTCCACCTTCAACAAACAATTGCAAGGGAAAACACTTAAAAAGAGGGAGTGAGAATAAAAATGCGAATGACAGAAACCCAAAGGCTGAAGTGACGTGGTGAGTGAATACGTTGGTATGTGGGTTACAGAGTTACAAAGGGACAAAAGCGGTGATGCAGAGCAGTGAAGCACTCCTATAGTCAACTCTGACACTCCTCTCCTTTTATCTTCCTCTCTGTTTGTCTCCCTTTCTGTCGCACTAATCCCCCCCCCCCGTCACTCTGTTTATTTCCTGAGTTGATTTGTGTGTGTTTACGTCCAAGAATGCGTGAAAAGCCAAGAACGCGCAGAGTGAAGTCTGTGTAAAACCGTGTGTTTGTTTTTAGTCTGCGAATAGATATCTGCGTACGAGCACGTTAAAGTCACAACGAGGACTGCTTTGTTCAAATGGATCTCCCTGGAGAAACAGAAGTTACGTTGCCGCTGAAACCGAGCTGAAAGCCCGAGAACAACAATGGAGCAAAACGCATTATATACAGGAGAGAAAAGGGCACAAAAGGGGCTGAAGCATCAGTGACGAACAGAGGAAACAAACATTCGATCCAATGTGTTACCTACAGTATCGTAATGATCTGCCTCTAGATGTAATTCTGTCACTCTGTTGAGTGCAAAGAAAGGATCCAAAATGTTTGTGCTGAGGCACGACGTACTGCATAGCAATATGACGCTGCGATCGTCTGAAAGGTGAGTCGGGGGGAAAATGAACACAGTCAAAATAAAAAAAACAAAACTGTCAAACTACGTCAAATTGAATCAGAGTGTCTGGCTTAGGACTCGCCCCTTTGTTTCCTTTTGCCAGTAAAAGCAGAGAAATAAAGGAATGTGTATTTCGGTTGTAGGAAAAGTTGGACATGGGACAGTCAGGAATGCCAACAACTGCCATTTTGGAGACAAAGGCACTTGTGTGCGGCACGTGGGGTCGGGCTGCTACCATGCCTACCATGCCAGCGAGTGCTTTCTGTGGAAGGATTCCAAAGGGAATTCAACTTATAAAAAGGCTAGAACCGGGGCGGTCTAACATGCATACCACATAACTGCCAAGGCCCCGGTTTCACTAGGACCTTTACCACATATAATTTAAGCCGCTCTTTCTCCATACGTTTTCTGTCCCTCTCTGCTGTCAACTATCTAATATTAAGGCAACATTTGCATCCATTTGAGCTACTGTTGACTTTGCATAGATCTGATCATGTGTGTCGTTGTTACGCTGGGAGGATTAGTTCTTCTTGAACTAAACAAATAAGCAGCTCTCACGCTGATTCATTTTTCTAGCAGAATCCCTGATGCTGCTTGGATTCTTTGAGATCCTTTTATGCCAACTCTAACAACACAAAATGTTTTGTTTTATAAAAAAAAAAAAAGGTATATAGGGTGTCTAAAAGCTGAGGATGTAATAAAATAAAACACAGTATTGGCAGTTAACCTCATGATCACAGATTGATTTAATTGGTAAAGAGGGTTAAAAAAAAACCCCAAAGCAGATACGATAGCAAATACTTTGACTTCTAAAAAGGTTTGTTGCTGCTGCTTCTCCAAAGCGCTCATTTCAGGCTCAAATTACTACATTTTCCCACCAGCGTTGGTGCCGATATATAAATACTGAGGATCATCACAGATCTGTCACGGGGTAAATCATACAAGCAATGTGGAAGGCTAAACAAAACACTGATTAAATTCAGTTTGTCTTGCAATCCTAGCATCCTACTTTGATTAGAATCTCCCAGGAAAAGGCTTACGTCTGCTAATATTCCTGCTCTTTCTGACTTTACCGATTTTCCTTTCACACAGTCTCTCTTCAGCTCCTTCCCTCGCCACTCTCACCCATCTCTGGCACTCTTTGCTCAGTGTGTGACTAGAACATTTACATAAGATTTACAGAGACATGAGAAGCACATTCCCAACATAAATTTCTTGTGAGCGTGTAACAAGCTCATGGCTGTGTTTGGCTCAGTTTCTGCCCCTTGCAGTCACTTCAAGTTAGACACACATCACACACTTTGGACAGCAACACGTACCATGGACACACACACTAACACGCAAACCCACACATTTACCTAACATACAGCAAAGGCAGAGTTTTCATTCGCGCACACGTTCCAATTTTCCTCTCTGCTGCCTGTCGTCTCATATACTCTGCACTGCTTTGCTCCGTTTCTTGTCCCTCCCTCCTCGGCAGCAGTCCGTTGACTGACAGTCTCCCATCAGGGAGGCTTTCTGACAAATGGGGCCAAATGGAGTTGTGCCACTGCTGCTGCTGGCCGCAAGTCAGCTCGCAGAGGTTTTTGCTTAGCTCTGCTTTTACGGTGTTATTTATATCCCCCCCCTCAGTCACCAGACCAGTTTTAAGTGTTTGATGAACTTTTCATGTGCCATGTCCTCTGTGGACCTCGCAGATGTGGAGCTCTGGGTTAGCAATCTGCTGTTACCTTGTATTTGGGTGTGCAAAAATGCAGTTTATGATTTGACAAGACTTTACATTTTCACAATAAAACTGCCACGGTGGAGTAGAGGGAGAAAAGAGAGGTTCTTGCGCTTTTAGAGTAGATCACTTTTACTGCTTTTTTATTTATTTTTATATAAATATAAATATATAATATTTTATCAGGGTTGAAAGGCCACAGCTTCACCTCCTGCGCCACACCCCGCCCCGCCCCATTAGACTGCAGGAACCTTTTTAGGATCTCAAGAACTTCATTTCAGCTAGCTCAAGTCTTAGCTTCTGCTTCCGAGGTGCTTTTTAAGTGGGCCAGTAACTATCAAGGTAGAGTCCGTGTCTAATGTACGATTGGCAAGACACAATTTTTCACATTACAAGCAAGAACTGGTTTTAGTCTCACTTTTAGGAATAGGGATAGAAAATGTAATTTAAATGACCGTATTAAAGCTGAAAACTTGACAATCTAAAAAAGATAAGGAGAGACTAAACCAAGAGCAATCTAAGCCTAAATTTTAATTTGTTTGCAAATTGCTTCATTGTGGTTAAGAACCATAAAGAGACAAACTACGTACTACAACAGACAAAGCAGCAGAACATCACACTCAGCAGATTGCTGCCCTGGAGACAGATGTTTACAACATCCATCACAAATCACACAATCGTAAATTATGAACAACAACATGATGACTTAAAACTCATGCATGTTTTTAATCCACATACAATGCGTATGTCTCAAACCAAGCAGCCACTTGTAATCTGGGATCGGTTTGGAAAGACTAAGACAATTGCGCGTAAGAAGAGTTTAGTTCTTGAGGCTTTGGCCAAAAGGCAAACTGTATAAGATGCACAAATCCTTTCTGAATAGTTCCATCATGCTAATTCTTACTTCTTCAGAGACAATTACTAGAAGCAGGCTATTTCAAGCTGTAGGATAAAAATGCTGACAAAAGCAGAGGGCTCCAAATACAGGAGTGAAAGCACCTGGACACATCGGGAATCTGATTGTTCCAGCAACATTTGGTCATGGTCAGGTCAACACAAATGCGTCCTTGACCACCTAGTCAAGTTTGTAGTAAATATATAACACTCAAAGCGGCTAAACATAGACCTCTTCTCTCTCTCTCTCTCTCTGTCCTTCTGCATTTTCATGACTCTTGTTTCCAGATTAATTTTTTTAACGATTGGAGTTTTTGGTGTAGTACTATCCATTATGCAAATAGCTCCAGCAAACCTCTTGTGTATGGCTCCGTGGCTGAGTGCGAATGTGTGTGATTTGTGTTTTTTTTTTTTTTCCTCTGTCTACAGAAACATCTGCAGTTTTCCCCACAGATAAAGTAAAATATAAGCATGGAAGCAAAGTCCCACCGCAAGCAGCCACGCGAGATACATTTGAAAAGAGAAAAGTGCGAAGTCTCAATAGGGTGTAGACACATTCTGAGTGTTTTCATACAAGATACCAGGCCTTAAGTATTCTCTAAGAAGCTTGTGGCTCAGTACTGATGAAAGGTGGAAAACCAGTTTATTTAAGTAAAAGACGTGTATGTAAAGGTAATGTTTAGCTTCGATTTCAAAATAACATCCAAGCCACAAGTCAGAAAGCATCAGAGCTGGTTTAGTTAAGAAAAGCCTTTGCCACAACACACAGTTTATTTAGAACTACTCATGACATTCATTTCCAGCTAAACTGATCCAGTGCCACTTGCCTTGACCTCTGGAGGAGCATGACAAGTAGCATGCCTTTTTATTTTCACTTATTCCAAACATTTCGGATAATGCCAGAGCAGTATAGCCTAAGAGGAAGACTATGTGGAACATTGGAGTAAAGCTGCCATACACAGGCTGGCTGCCCAAAGAGACAGCTTGAGGTAGTCTTAAATTCCAGAGTTCCCTTCCTGCAACAACTCAACCTCTCGCGAGACTTCTGTTTCTGGTTAAAGAAAAAGGGTCTTACTCTTTAACAACAAAAGGTCTCTCAATAGGGAGCCTACCCATAATGTTATGAGACACTTAGATTTACGATATGAGCCTGTCCGCAGCAAAAACAAGCACTTTTAGTGGACGTGCGTTGACGGGCGTCGTTGCCCTCAAGGATTACGTTGCAGACGAGGCTGAGGCGATCTACTGGACCAAATCCAAAACATTTTGTACTCATTAGTCATTTACATGGGGCGGCTGTGGCTGAGGGTGTAGTGCGGTTGTCCATTCACCCCAGGGTTGGTGGTTCGATCCCAGCTCCTGCTGTCCGCATGTCGAAGTGTCCCTGGGTAAGACACTGAACCCCGAGTTGCCCCCGGTGGAGGCCAGCATGGCAACTGTGTCCCCAT
>JAVQJF010003784.1:0-55224 GCA_036023855.1 Gadopsis marmoratus
GATCCCAGCTCCTGCTGCCCGCATGTCGAAGTGTCCCTGGGCAAGACACTGAACCCTGAGTTGCCCCCGGTGGTGGCCAGCGTGGCAACTGTGTCCCCGTCGGTGTGTGAATGGGTGAATTAGACTACAGTTCAAACTTAGATTACTGTTACAGCGCTTTGGGAACTGTTCTGGTTGAAAAAGCGCTATATAAGAAAGAGTCCATTTACCATTCTGTAGGGCTCTGGCAGTGCTCATCCTGTTCCTCCTTTAAGGACCTTCTACGGCCCTGTCCAGCTCTCCCAGAGTAACTGCCTGTCTCCTGGAATCTCCTCCATGCTCTTGAGACTGTGCTGGGAAACACAGCAAACCTTCTGGCAATGCCACGTATTGATGTGCCATCCTGGAGGAGTTGGACTGCCTGTGCAGCCTCTGTAGGGTCCAGGTGTCGCCTCATGCTACAAGTAGTGACACTGACCCTAGCCAAATGCAAAACTAGTAAAAAACAGTCAAAAAAGATGAGGAGGGGAAAAAATGTCAGTGGCCTCCACCTGTAAAACTATCCCTGTTTTGGGGGTCGTCTCATTGTTGCCCCTCTCGTGCATAGGTTGTTAATTTCATTAACACTAAAGCAGCTGAAACTGATTAACAACCCCCTCTGCTACTTAACTGACGAGATCAATATCCCAGAAGTTGAATTGACTTGAAGCTATACTCTGCTTAAAATGTTTTTGGGGCAGTGTAATTTACTAATGAAAGCCAAGCACTTCTTAGGATTGTGTTGAAAATAAAGGAGGGAACTGGAGCTCGCAAGTCAACTGTTTGTAATTGAAATGCAAATTGACGAATGTCCAACCTGGTGGTTTTCAGATAGATTGAAGGGCTACATACTCCTGTGTAGGTTAAGAATGTTGTCCAAGGTATTAGCCTCATCAAACCATTTTCTAAATGCATTGGCTTCATTAGGAAACCTGCTGTGACCAAGCTGCTGAAAAGATGATATTTTAAAGATACATGGTTTTACACCTCACAGCATTATCAACATAAGGTGATTGTCAAACTGGGGAGCATGGGAAAGAATTAATTGCTCACTTGTGAATTGCATTGACACATTCCTTATAACATAGTTCAACATACAGTATGAAAACATCCATCCCTAAACTGATAAAGCACCAACTGTCAGTATAACTTGGATGTATCCTCTTCCAGTTTGATGTCAGGACTGGCAGCCCTCGATGCCAAGTGTTCCAGTCGGCTTGGTCTGATCACAGTGTCTTATTACCTGTGGACCACCTTTGTGGCCGTGATTGTGGGGATCATCATGGTCTCCATCATCCACCCAGGCGGTGCAGCCCAGAAAGAGGACTCGGAGGATAGCAGCAAGCCTATCATGAGCTCTGCTGATGCTCTGCTGGACCTCATCCGGTAAGACCCCCGTAACATACTGTACATCTGACTGTACATTTCGTGATTCTAACATATGTGAGTCTAATACAAGTGGAGTACATGCTGTTCAGTTGTCTGGCTTCAAGGAAACCTCGTCACAGCCCCGTGTGGCATCAGAACATATCTGTATCCTGTCAAGTCAGTGACTTCTGGAAAGGCATTGTTAGTTGGTCTGTAATTTGTTCCACATTAGAGAGAGGAAGATTAGCACAGAACAAACAGGGCTTGGGAGGGCTACACTGAGACACTGGCCTCAGCCACTGAAAATTTAAATAACAAAAGTTAATACAAAATTTTGTCAAAGAAGGAATGAAAATCGTCAAAATCACAGCAACAGAGGCCAAGATGTTCTGACTTTCAGTCTCTAGTTTGGTTAAAGATCCAGCAATGCTGGATGTTACACTTCCACTCAGTAGGATCATTCATTAAAACCTCTCCACCTGTTAAATGACCATGTCTTTCCAACTCCATGCCCTTACTTTATAATGCAGGTTTCCTGTTAAGAATCTGATGTCTCTAAGCCGAAGCTGAGATAACTAATGACATTGTCAGAGTTGTTTTCTCAGACTAGTCAGTTCTCTGCAGAGCCACGGAGGACACCATACAACTGTATCGGCAGGCCGAGTAGTGCTCCTCATGACGAGTAAACTAAACTTCATGTGAGTTTCCATTAAGGGCATAACATGATTGGGTTTGATCAACCCCAATGTTTTCACCCCCACGTCCGACAAATGAACACAAATTAGATGTCGTTGAACTTCTTGCTCTAATACATGTGAAATTTACAGCACGTCCAACATGTTAAATCCAGTATGTTATACTCAAAATAACAGAACAAGACAATTAAAATACAGTGTGTTTCCAAGGAAATGTTTCTGCCATCATTCTGACATGTGTGGCATGCTGTCAACAAAAAAATGGGAACACAAACAACAGATCTGCATGAGACCTCCTGAGATTCCACATGGCATAGTAGCAGTGGTGTGGTTCGGCACTTTATTGTGGAAAAAAACATGTTACGATGGACGTTCCCAGTACTGCAGACAAACTCTCATGACCGATCGAAAGTGACAGAGAACCTTGTCTGTTAGCTCATCATTGTTTTACTTTCTTACCAATATCTGAATCTATCGTCTGATGATGATTTAGCCTCTGGGGGCAACGGCCACTGTTTCGGGGCTTTCGGTGTAGCCAGCAGATATCTGGATAACGGATATCTGGGCCAAGACCTTCTCTTCCGTGCACTGGTGAAGAGGTTTCATTGTTTACAGCCCGATTAGCAATCTCAGAACCCATCGGTTATCGTCTGACAATGATTTTAATGCAGATATTTTTATAAAAGCTAAGAAAAAGCAAATCTCTTGTGTTCCGAGATTGATAAAAAGCTAAATCATTGTCAGATGATAACCGATGGATTCTTTGATTGCATTTCGGGCAATACATTCTGCCTTTTGCTCACCACATGGACTGTTTACCTGCATGTAACCAAAGCCCGCTCAAACGTGATTGGTCAATACTATTCGGACTACAGACAAACTACGAATGATACCAGATACCAAATTTTTGTCCCTTGTCTACAGATTCTGCATTCATATGCAGATATCTGTTTATAGAGATTACTTTCTTACTGATCCATGTTGCTAAATATGACAGGAAACACAGTCTTAGTAAGCAGATGTCATCCTCACAGCATCCTTGTTTTGTAGAGTGTATGGATTTTCCACAAATCCTGAGACAGGATTAAAAACATTGGTTGTCTTAAGCTTTTCAGGTCCCGTATTAGGGGATGACTTCATTGTTTAATATAAAACATACAATCTCCTTTATTAGAAGATGCTACCCAGTTTCTCAGATCCAGTATCAGTAAACAGGACTAGTGACGGTCACCTGTCAAACATTGTGCCTCTGCAAGTATTTGTTTGGTAGTCTAATCCAAGCATTTTATTAAATTTTTGTTGGTGGAATAATGGGGTGAGTCCAGGCCATTAATCAGACATCACTGAGCTGTGTAGGCAGGCTGAATGGATCAGCAGGTGACCTTAGGAATGAATGCATGCAGTCAGCATAAAAACCAAGCCTGTTTGGTGTTGGGCAGATAGCGCACAGTGGGTTTATGAGTGCTTTTTGCTTGCTGCTGCTGGAAACGAGGTCAATAAATGTGGTGAGAGTGAACCAAAACAGCAACCTTTTGTAGTCGAACCAAAACAATGAGCTGAAAGAAAATAAAAGGCTCTGTAGAGCTGAAGAGAACTGCAGCGTCGGGTGGTAATTCTCTGTGGGTTTGTCACTACTAGCATCCCCTTAACATTACACATAGCCATTAATTTTCTCCATTGTTAATATAACATATTGATTAGTGCAGCTTAAGTTCTAATTATGTTTAACGGCGGGTCTCTGTTAAGTCAAAATTGAGTCATGTTCACTCTTAAGTTTTGCATTTTAGTGAATTATTGCCTAACAGTGGCCACGTAGAATAATGTGAGCCTTAATTAATCCTCACAAGTGTTTTCTAATAGGGCTATTAGTGGCTGTGTGACTTCTGTATTAAATTCCCACTTATATAAAAGGTACTAAATTAGATGTGGGGTAGGAAAGGGGGGCAGTCCCGGTGCCAAGCCTGTTAAGTCTACCCAACCCGTCGAGGCAGATGACCACCCACCCAGATCCTGGTTCTGCCTGAGGTTTCTGCCTGTTAAAAGGCAGTGTTTCCTTGCCACTGTCACCTAGCGCTTGCTCATGGTGGAATTGTTGGGCCTATACATATAGAGTTGGTCTAGACTTGCTCTATATTAACAAGGGCTATTTGAATTTAACCTTTAGTGTGTAAGATGAAAAATGTGTTACTTCACCTTTCAAAAGTTACATAGCCTTACCCGTTTTAAGTAAAACACCTAAATTTAAGCTGTTCAGTTATAAATATAGTGTCAGACCTTTGTGGGCAATTAGGTTTTTATTTTGTACAGCTGTGTTGTTGATGGTAATTTCAGTAGAGACAGAAGCAAATAAAATGGTCTGCTTGGGCCATTATTGTGAGACCTGATCTAGCCTATCAGTGGATGGAGTGCAGTGAATGGTTTTTAAAAGGACTTTCTGCAAAGCAACTCCATAGCAGTATGGGATCAAAGTTAAAGTTCAGGTTGGGCAACTACAGCTATTTGGATAATGTCAGAGCAAGGTTTTGGTCTCGGTTGAACAAACCAAATTTCACTGAAAATGAAACAGCAGAAACCTTTCAGCTATTTGTTTCAGTCAAATGAACACAAATTAAGCTTTAAATTGTAGAATATCATAACATTTATATTTAATATTATTCTAATTAAGCACGGACATTTCTATAGGCTATTGTACAACTTCAGCAACTGCAGTCAAACAGACCAGAAAGCGTACAATTTATTTCAGCATGGTTTGGTTTGTTTAGACAAGAGGGTAAGTGTCAAATTACAGAGCAGCGGAATGTTATTTTACCCTGGAGCCATGATAGAATGATCTCATTATGTTTTTGTATAAATGTGAATAATTGTGTCTCCTGCCACCAGAGACAAAACCTAGAATACTGACACTGTAACTGATAGGAGACGGTATTTTTAACCCAAAAGCCAACCGTATCTAATTGTTTGCTTTCAATCTTATTGTTTGACCTTTTTGGACCACACAGTAGACTGTTTTAATGACTGTGTATCTTTGCCTTGCAGCAACATGTTCCCATCTAATCTGGTACAGGCCACATTTCAGCAGGTAAGACCTTTGATATCACATAGCACTTTCAAACACAAAGGCTTAGCTTTATTTAGGACCTAAATTCAGGTGTTTTTCTGTTTCTGTTTCTATTCCCTGGCAACAGTATCGAACAAGTAGCCAGTACATCATAAAAGCCAAGCCAACGGTGAGTCAGGCCCAATCAGAGTCCACCACACGGCGAGCTCTCATCTACGGTATCCAGGATGATAATGGAACTGACATCCAGAACTTCGCCCTTGACCTGACGCCACCTCCTGATGTGCTCATACGCATTCGGGAAGGAACAAGTGATGGAATGAATGTCCTAGGAATTGTAATTTTTTCCGCCACCATGGGTAAAAACCTGCGTTATTCTTCTCAGGACTCTAATGTGTACTTTTTTGGAGTAGAATTTATAATTGAATATTAAAATGCTTTCATTTATATTTTTTTTTTTAAAGATTGTGCTGTATATTTTCACAGGTATTATGTTGGGAAGGATGGGGCCAAACGGCAGCGCCTTGGTTAACTTCTGCCAGAGCCTGAATGAGGCCGTCCTTAGAATTGTTGCCATTGTTATATGGTATGGATTTCTTGAAACGCACTGTTTTAATTTAAGAAGTTATAGACAGGTTTCCCTTTTACAGTTTATGAATGTTAGCATTAAAAAAGTAAGTTAGCTCATATGAAATGTCTGCTGTTTGCCTGCAGAAGCCCCCACTCTCTGGATATTAAAAATGCTAACATTACTAAATTACTGCTGTTTGCCTGCTGCATAATTTAACAGCATAGAAGCACCCCTTCTTCTGAATATTAGTAATGTTAGCATGTACGAACATTAGCAGTAGAAAAAAGCTATTATAGGCCTATATGAAATTCCCTCATTCTGGATATGAGTAACATTAGCATGTGAGAAAATCCAGATGCTTACCATGGATGAACTGGTTACAGCGTCGGAGGCGAGGCTCCGTTCATTCCTATGAAAGTTGCAAATATATGCCATGTTACGTGTCAAATGTTAGTGACAAACCTAAAATGAATGCAGTGTATGTGTATACATGTATGGGGAACGTTTCACTCATAAGAAACTATGTCAAATCAGGATTTAGTTCATATTTAATTAACCAAGTATTTTTAATATTTATTAAAGGGACAGGGGGCTGGGGGGAGGTCATTAAAGTGACACTGCTCCCGTTCGTGATTTTTCATTTCATTATTTAATCTTTCATTTATCAGGTAGCTACCTCTGCTAGCTGTCACCAAATGACACGCTGAAACTCTAAACACACATCAGTCTGATCACCAAAGCATAGGCTGACAAACCTTTGCAATATTCACGAAACAGCAATAACATTATGAGCTGTCTTACCTTAAAGCAGTTATTATTTTCTCATCGGTTTCTGTGTTAAACAAGCCACCGCCTTATCATAATCCAGGGCCCTGAGCAGATTGCTCTTAGCTGAAGGGAGGTTTCCTTCTTGGGATACTACTTTTGTGATCCTGTTTGATTTCGACCCCTCACTAACGTGCACCTTTCATTCTTGGGATCCTGTCTATAGATCAACATATCTAATTGTTGCATAACCTATACAAGACTTCACAGCCACTGTTGATGAGTTTAAGCTACTCCTCGTCCTGACAGGTACTTCCCGTTTGGCATTGTGTTCCTGGTGGCCGGTAAGATCCTGGAGATGAGTGATCCATCAGCCATGGGGAAAAAGCTGGGTTTCTATGCCATCACTGTGGTATTTGGTCTGGTGTTGCATGGCCTGTTCATCCTGCCTGCCATGTACTTCTTCATCACCAAAAAGAGCCCCATCGTTTACATTCGGGGAATCCTGCAAGCCCTGCTCATCGCCCTGGCAACCTCTTCCAGGTAAAGGGAATGACTGCAGAGAGAACAACCTCAATTAATTTAACTCGGATTTTGTTGGTGTGTGTTGTGGAAAGAAAATATCAGTAAGTGATATTTATTTATTTATAGACAGATATACAGTACTGCGCAAAGGTTTATCTTTAAGAAGTGATGCTGATTTCAAGGCAAAGGGTAGTAACACCAAATATTGATTTTTCTCTTGTTCCCTCAATTATCATTTTATTAACTGATGAAACTAAACTATTAACACTTCCATTTTTGAAAGCATTCTTCGTTTACAGCATTTTTTCACACCTGCCTAAAACCTTTGCACAGTACTGTATATCTCATGTGTGAATCAAAATGATACATATCCCTGAGTCCAAATACCACATGTGCTTTCTTTCCTATCCATTTACTGCAACATTACCATGAAAAGCCTCAAATGGGACGTTGGGAGATCAGAAAACATCTGGAGTGCGCGGGAAGAGATGGGAATGTAAATGAGCATTCCACACATTTGATTAGACTGGCACCTAACCATTGTTTGTTCAGGTCTACGTGCGTGCATGCACATGTTTTTGATAGTTTGGGATGTAGCTCCTCCTCATAATGACTTGTAAATTGAAATGACAGTGTCAGAAGTATTCTACGTTTTAGCTTGTTCACATTAGCAGGCATTATGTTCACTGCGGTAGACTTCGGACTGGTTTTATTTTCAACCCATATGGAAATGACTGCCTGGAGGAGAGGAAAGCGACAAACTGAAAATCTCAAATGCAACATGTGCTTGGAAAATGCTCCTCAGCAATGTAAAGTGATGTGAATTGGTTAAAACACACAAGACCTTTGGCATAGATATTTTTAATCTTTACATGTGAAATCAATTGTTGTTCTTGTGACAGACTGCAGAAGGCAGTGTGTATTCAGCTTGTGGTGCTGGTGATCACAGTATTTAGTGGGTTTATTTTAGCCAAGCCAAAGCCAGAGTAATTGCCTGCTGCAGTGACCAGCCAGACCAGATCAGCAAAAAGCATCTGCTGTATTTTGAATGTCTTGGAAAACATTCTCGCATCTCTTCTTGTTCATAGAAGTTTCAGCTGTTTCTTTCACCAAACCATGAACCTGCATGCCGAGGAGAAAATAGGAGGTGGTTATGTTGCAATTTTGGGCCTGACCTTTGAATGTTCTGAGCTCTCTGCCATGTTCTCTGTCTTCCTCAGCTCTGCCACTTTGCCTATAACCTTCAAGTGCCTCTTAGAGAACAACCACATTGACCGCCGCATCATCCGGTTTGTGCTCCCTGTGGGCGCCACCATCAACATGGATGGCACCGCGCTCTATGAGGCTGTGGCAGCAATTTTCATTGCTCAAGTTAATAATTACGAGCTGGACTTTGGCCAGATCATCACTATCAGGTCAGTAGACCATGCTATGTGCCATCTGTGGTTCTAAGCTCATTAACATGGTAAAGATATCACTGGGATATCACTGTACTTTACAGCGAATTGCAGAAATACATTATACCATATATATCTCTGATTTTCTGTGTCTTTGTGATTTTCTGACCTGATTAGTTGCAGCATGTAGGAAGATGTCGCCAGTTTAAAAATGTTTAAAACATGACACATTAGCAGAGTGAGAAAGTACAGATTGATGATGGATCTGATGATCTTTTATGTTTTGGACACTGTTATATTGCAATTTAATATATAATTTGTGAGTCATTCCTACAACGTACCATCAAAAAATGGTAACAAAGGGTGAGTGTGCTCTTGCCTCCAATCAGGCAAAGAAGAACCAGTGCCCTTCATCAAGCAATCCAAAAAATTATAGTAAACATATCAACGGTCACTGATGAGCAGCTGAACCAAATTTTGGATGTTCCGGCAAATTATATTGTAGCTGGAAAACTTCCAAAATGTGCCACTAAAGCCAAGGATTGAATCTCTTAGTGGAGAAAGCCTCTGACCAGGCTCAGCAGTGAATACAGATAATTCAAAAGGAGATACAAGACGATAGCTGATCATTTCAAAAGTATTGATGAATGTCTTACCTTGAGCAGCCGGACTGTCTTCAGATGGAACTCACAGCTGGGCGTCAGAACTGAGATCATGCTACTTCTAAAGCCAGGATCAAATAAACATCCCAGGCCTGCACAACAGCTGAGACATCTGCAGACAAAAGCAATTACAATTACTATTTGCAAGCAGTAAAAGATAGTCACTTATCGTCTTTCAAAATCACACGAAGGCTCCATTGTGCTTTACATGTCAAGCAAACAATTGTGTTTCACCCTGTCCTGAATTACAAAATTATTGTGGGGTGTTCTGTAGGGTTCATCTTTAGATTCCATCCCAAGAACAAATTGAGACTAAGATACTTCATTAATTGAATCAAGAGTGTGTTCAATATGCTCAACCTTCTCTTTGAAATTCTCATAATAAGTCATTGCTGCAAACATTTATCAAAACAATCTGCCTCCTTTCTGCTGCTGCCCACAGGGCAGCTCAACAAAACGTGTTGTGAGTCTCTGAGAAAACAGATACTGAAGGAGGGTTTAATTATGTCCATTTACAAATCCCTAGCAGTAAACATACAACACCAAAAAGACCAAAAGGTGAATTATGCTGTATGGATTTCCTCTTAAAGCCATTCATTCATTCTCCATACCTCTTATCCCAAAGGGTCACGGGGGGGGGCTGTAGCCAATCCCAGCAGACATTGGGCCACTATGTGACTATAATATCTTTCACATGATTCTGATGACATGTAGAAAAATCAAAAACAATTTGTGATCCTGAGTACAGTGCTGGGGATTAGAGTGGAATAAGATGCATTGGAGTGAATTGCTGTCTGCCCAGTGCCTATCCCTAGGGTTGATATTGGACGACCCTGTAAATTTAGGAATACGCTCATTGATGTTTTCTTTGTACAATTTCTGCACATGGCTATATGGTACAACTAGGCAAAGATAATGGTTGTGGCAAAAATTGGGTGTGCCCCTAAATTAGGTTAGTCTTTCCTAGCTCGTCCCTCACAGTTCCTCTGTTCCAAGTCATTTTCAGTCTTCCAGTTTTTCCTTTGCCTTCATGGAGCCCAACTCAGATCAACCTTTCGGATGCCATCTGTCTCCAGTCAAAGCACATGGCCCAGCTTTCTCTGCCTTGTTTCTGGAATGGAGTTATGGCTTTTGTTTTTTTTGTATAGTTCCAATGTTGTGATCTTGTCAAGCCAGAAGATGCCACATAACCTTCTCAGGCATCCATTGTGGAATGCCTCATTCTTATTTGGGTCAGCTTTGGTCTCCCGTTGTCATTCAACATACAACAGGATGGACTTAAGTCATATATATAGCTTTGTTTTTAGATGTTTTCGGTTTCCAGCTTTTGAAGAGTTGGGAAAACACACTCAGGGCGTCACTGTCATTCCTAATAAAACTGCCTAAATATGTGACGTTCTCCGCAAATTCAAGTGGCTCACCTATTATTATACCTGGTGCTGGAGGTGTTGGATTAATGGACATCACCTGAGTTTGGAAGTGTGGATGTTGAGACCTTACGGTTAATAAAACAGGGAACGAAGCAAATTGCAAGTCTATAATGGGACACAAATCATCCAATGGGCTGGTTGTCTTTGATACTGCCACTAAAGGCAGCCAGACATTTTCAAATTCTATCTATAGTGGCTGTAACTGTGGGACAGTATTTGCCTATGCATCAGGCACATTTTTTGGCAAAAATGGCAAAACATTTAAAGACAATAAAGTATCACTACATTTCTAGCAAACAAAATATAGGATCTAGAGGAAAATATACCTTCTGTGAAAAATGAACTGAAAATAGCATTTCCTTGTGACTTTTAGTTTTGTATTGGCCTTTCATGGCATCCCACAGGACCCACTGTTGCCATTATTCCATTATTTCTCTTAAATTGTTCCATTACATACAGTTCATTGTGTTTGTGTTTATTAATTGACATCAGGTTTCTCTCTGTAATCATACCAACTTCCTACATCTCCAGCATCACAGCCACTGCAGCCAGTATTGGTGCAGCAGGGATCCCTCAAGCCGGACTGGTCACCATGGTGATAGTGCTAACATCTGTCGGGTTGCCAACCGATGACATCACTCTCATCATTGCAGTAGACTGGGCATTGTAAGTGTGTTCAATTCCATCATTTCTTGTTGAACAGATCAAAACCAATCATACCAGGGCAAAAACACATGAGCCCCATCTTCTTCATCTCCTCTTCACTTGGCCAAAACGTCCAGCAATATATCAGGTCAAACTTCAACTCATTACGCTCAAATTCCCTCTCAAATGTCTTTCCCCTCCCCAGAGACAGATTCCGCACCATGGTAAATGTAATGGGGGATGCTTTGGCCACAGGCATCATGGCGCACATCTGCAGGAAAGACTTCATGAAAGAGGGAGATGGGGTGAGTTTTAATTGTGGCTTCAGTCCTGAAAGAGATCTTTTGCACAATTGTGACACAATTACACGCAGACATTTTGCCATTAAAGGGTACTTCAAAACATAGCGAAGGCTGTTCCTGAATGATTGAGCTGTTATCATCAAAGGCTGGACCCCAGTGTGCTGTCAGTTCTACTTACTGAAACTGAAAACCACCTTACTTTGCTTGTTTCTTTAAATGTCAGAGTTTTTGCTAAACACTCCAAAATAGCAGGCATTTAGGAAGGAAGGATGTTGTTTTGTCTGTAATTAAAATGAAGCATCTTCACAACATAATGTGAAAATATTTAATTATGGGGGAAAGGATATAATATTTGAGCTGTCAGTCACTGTCCAGCTCCTTTCAACATGTTGTATCCTTTTCAGCTGTCTATTTCCTTCCTGATGTGCTTTCATTATTTTCTTCCATTTCCTGCTTCCCTTCCTGTGACCCTGTCAGGTGCCTTTGATCTGCGAGACCAAACCCGCAAAGAACAATCCACCAGTGATGAACTGTCACAACAACAACGGCAACTACCGGCTCCCTTCTTCAGGGGTCAAACACGAGCTTATTCCTTCTGACGTGGCCCGGCTGATGCAGCTGGAGGAGGGCGTTCGGCCGCCTTCAGAGAGGAAGAAGCCCCTGATCCCCCCGAGGCACCTTAAGAGGAGCAAAGAACACTGCACCATTGACATGAATGGTCTTGAGACCAACGTATAGCCTCCCCCTGGTGACCGATGGGTTGTCTGTGTAGATGTGCTGATCAGGACCGCAGAGCAATGGACACCCTGTACAGGTGGGAAGGCCCAGCCAGGATCCTCTTCCTCACTCAGCTTATTGTGGGGCCAAAACTCAAGGACAAGATGTCCCGAAAACTAAGAGGAAAGCTTTTTAGTGGGGAAACTGTTAGTTTTTCATCATTATAGCAGTGAAATACTTTCTGTAAGATGGGACAAGCATCACACTGACAGTGGAATTTATGACACCCAAAGGACAACAGTTTGATTTTATTCTAAATCTTGTCCTTGGTGTGGACCTGCAGCGTGAGCTCGCACCTAAACTTCCAGACTCTGAACACAGGTGTGAGTACTTGCATTGATTTCTGTTTAATATCTACATTGTATATGATGTTCTTTTTTTTTTGTCTATGTGTTGATAAGACAAGTTGTTTTATTATATTTTATACTACTGCAAAAAAAAAACAGTCGTTTGCATCACATCAGAGACAAGACGGGATTGCAAGTGTCTGTTTTGAGCTAAATGATCAGGAGGCAAAGTGAAATGCCCTAACTGTGTAATTTTGCCTTAACAAAGCTGGTGGTGCTAGGCTGACGGTGATGACAGGGAAGAAAGGACTGAAGAAGATCAGAAACTTTACCTTCCCTTATGGTCATGTTGGCTAGGTTAAGGTTTGGCTTGGATGTTTTCAGGTCTGCCTTAATACAATACTCATATTCCCGTGTATGTGGAAAGAGTTATTTGGTCACTGTACTCATTCCTCCTGTCCATACTGGCAGTAATTGTGCCCCAAAATCTACTCCTGTGTTCATTCATTCTTGGCTCATTCATATTATAGACAGTCAACACTTTAATTTTAGACCCTTGTGAATTATCATCATCATTGTACGTCATAACCAACAGGTTTAGTGTCACAGTCATGCATGCAGTATAAGAACCTGATACTGGAGTCAAAGCTGGCGCTCACTCACTGGCGTTGTACAGCCCACTGTGTGTGTGTGTGTGTGTGTGTGTGTGTGTGTGTGTGTGTGTGTGTGTGTGTGTGCACAGGCATTAGTGTTTCTCCCGCTCGGCCCATACACTTTACATTGGGATGATGTCACGCAAACAAAGCTACCTCTCTTTTAGGCTCTGGGAAAGTTTTACAAATGTAAAACCTCCGTGGATTAAGAATTCATACTATAATAGTAATAATCTGACCTTCTTTGCAGTTGGACGTGTCCTGTAAACAGTTTCACAAACGTCTGTTTTATTACGAGTTGCGTATGGGGAAAATTCTTTTTGGGCCGCAGGGGATTTCTTCGTTGCAATATTAGTGGCGGCGCCATATACTGTAACGTAATGTATGTAACTTTATATATCCATGGTCGCAGGCCGATGTTTTTTGTCTCTATAAAATCCAAAGCATTGCATTATGGGCTTGCTAGCAGAAAATGGTGTACATGCCATGGACACTACTACTAAAATGGCACCTTAGACTAGGACTCCGTTCAAAACTTGCCAGGAACTCCAGATGTTGGCCTTATTTTCCTCCACATGCTCTAAAACGTCCCACACAAAAGGATCGAGTTGTGTACTTTGAAGACTGAAAACTTGGAAAATACCCACGTGATTTGGCTAACTCAGACTGCTGAAGCTTCAAATTAGCTTTTGCTGAACATTAGATATCAGTTTTGCGTGGAATGTCCCTTATTCGTTAAGGTCTGTTAAGACAGAACACGGCAGATTTTCGCCTAACGCCATTTGTGTGGATTTGACCACGGGATGTCTGTGTAGCCTCAAACAGCTAACTGTACAGACCTAAGCTGTAGCTCATATGAAGCAATGTATACAGCGACCTCTTTTCTGCGTCTGCGCTGTGTTTGTGTGACAGCTCAGGCTATGATCTCAGACGTCGCCAGGCTCTTTCCTTTCTTTTCCTCCACTTTGTAGGCAATCCTTCACGGTTGTGTCACAGTAGGAAGGGACTGCTTTATGGGCAGTATGATCAGGAGGATTTATTATAGCATGTGAGTACTGTATTAAGAAAGACTTGAAAAAATTCAGAGCCTATCCTTTAAACCTGAACGTTCACATGTGCAATTTCTTTACCTTGTCACATAAAGGCTTCAATTTACTGTAGTCAAATAGTAGGTTACATGTCTTTTGTCATTTTATCGACCATTTCAGATAACTTCTCAATGTTCTGATGTGCAGCGTTTTTCTCATGGGAAGATAACAGATTGTGTTCTGAGATGTGTTGTTTTTTGTTTTCTCTCTACAGTATCTGGCTTATGTTTATGACATTGGACATAACGTCTGCACTAGCTGCGTATTAGAGGCGATTGAGAAATGAGCAGTGACGCTGCCCTGCTGAAATATTGATCAAATGTTCTGGTTAACGTTAGGAAACGCACAGTCTTCTTCAGCCTTTTCACATAATTTATTGCTGTGTTCAATGACTGTATATGTGACAATACTATACTGCTGTACGTGAAAGTGACACTGTATTCATAGCAATATAGAGAGTGTAATAGGGTGAGTATTTTCAACGTCGTATAAAAAAAATATTTGCTATGTTTTTTTTAAAAACAGGAATGGATTGAAGTAGCAGCAGTGGCAGCATGGATTGAAGCTACAGACATGTCGGAACTGATTTTCATGTTCGGAATATTTCATTCACAAGCACATGGCAAAAGAATAACACAAAAAGGTTACTGTTTTTAAAGATTATTGCTCTTATTATTGCTGTTCCAATGCCTCACTGGCTGTGTCTCGGTCACTTTTCAACACCTTCTGAATGATTTGAACGTAGTGCTGAAACAGTTCTTTAAATTCAATTAGTCATTTGAAAGAAAAGTCACATGAATAATTTTGATTATCATAAATAATTGAGATCATTTATTAAGTCTGAGCAATGACTGGCTAAAGTTAACAGTCCATACGATTTCAGTCCTGGTTGATCTGACAGCAGCTGTAGTTACTGGTGGTAACAGCAAGTGAGATTTAAGAGTTCCGTTCAAAATAACACAGGCGTTGACCACTGGGGGGCAGCTAGTCTTTTGGAGCATGCCCAACAATTCATGGGGGTGGATAGAATTCATCCCGTCACAATGTTTTAATAAAAAAACAATTAACAATATCACCCAACACAGGAATACTGAACTCAAAAGTTGTGTCCAGTACAGTTATGCTTGATTTCCTGTGAATCCCTTGTGCGTTGAACTCTGCCAGTAACAATAAAAACTGCTGCTGTATAGTAACACAATTACAGAGTGCAAATACAGTGAATGGCTAATGCTAAAAACAGCAGGCCATAAATGTTATATACATTTCATTAACATTTTAAGGATTGTAATTTTAAAGCTCTTTGCTATTTTTTTCTTTTCTATATCATTATAAATTGAATGCCTCAGATGTTTGAATTGCTGATCTGAAAACAAAAGCAATTCTAAAAATGTGACATTTTGACATGACAGGGATAAATCGGTTACTTAAAGTAAGCGATAGATTAACCCGATAACGAAATTGAACTGCAGCTGTGTTTGAGTGTTTCATTCAACAGTTTGAGGTTTCTGAGGCTTCGTTGCTTTCAATGGAAGTCCGACTGCTTATCTTGTTTCACAGTATGTCTAGTAAAATCACTTTGTTAAGCCAGGGACGCAAGGCAGCCATTAACAAAATGACATAAAGAAAAGAAAGATGCACACAGTGTGAACAACATCTCTCCTTTTTCATTCTGTTTACAATTATAGTATGGATTATGAAATATTAAGATGGTTAAATTCACATTGGCCTTTGTGAAAGCATTTTGTAGGATAAAGCACAAAAACACAATTAGATGACAGGTGTTGCATGTCAACAATCAAAAACAAATATTAAAGCTCCGATATAATAGATATGCAATACTAACCAGCCCAAAAAATTGGAATTTAAAGTAACTTTATCTGGTATCCTGCACCAGAATTATGCAACTCTGCCACTCAGCACAATACAATAATGGAAATGGGAAATGACAGGTTCATTCTCATTTAAACGCTCTTACTGTCCTCGACACAATGCAGTGCAATGTCAGTTTAACTGAGCGTGTCTTATGTTTCCTGCTCCTCCTCCGTCATCTTATCACCCTCCGTCTCCTCTCTTTTAACGGTGAGGTCGGTGTTTCCCGTGCCGATGTCCAGCACTTGCAAGTAGGACAGGTGTGCGAAAGAGCTCTCGTCCACAGAGTCCACAGACAGGCGATTAAACCTTAAAAGCAAAAGAAAAAAAAAAACGAGACAGGTTTGTGAGGTGTTCCGCCTCACTTGACAGGCTTTCAGAGGCTAAAAGCAAAATCTTCATGTGCAGAGGACATGGTTAACAGACAGCAGGTGACATTTACAAATCACATCTGTCAGGAGGATGAGGCACCTGACAGCTTCTCTCCACTCAGGGATCAGTACAGTGGGACCAATTTGATGCTCACTTGTGCCACTCTGCGCCCACTTTAATGTTTTGAGTTGATCAAAGTGACAGGTGTAAGACTCACCATGTCTTACATATGTTACCCATGAACTTTAACAACTAGCCAGCATGCAACATACAATTATTATTCATTATTATTAACACACGTAATTCCTCCAATGATGCAGGCATTCCAGTGGCTCTAAATTGGCTCAGGCCAAAGGCTCCCTCCCATCTGTAGGGGGATTTTGGTAAAATATAAATTTAAATGTGCCACCAGCTGATATGAACAAAATGAGCAGACAACAGCCTGGAAGGGGTCAAGGCCTGTAAACATGAGTCAAAAAGCAGCTAGGTTGATGTCAGACTGAAATCCAAACACAAAAAAAGCCTTGAAAGCGCTTTGCTGAAACCTCTTTACCCGGTTGCAGTCAGCAGCAGTGCCTGTGGGTATAAGACTGCACTATGTGGAATAAACCAATGTGCTGAATGCACACAAATTAGAGAAGATGGAGAGACTAGATGCCACACTGCAGTACTCTGCAGCATGAAGGTCATTGTACTGTCAAGCACACAGAAAAGGTTGTTGATTAGAAACAGACCAGGACACGAGGGACATTTTTATGTAAGTTTATCACAAGGTTCACTCTTATGGAAAATATCATTCATTGAATCTATCATTTGTAATATTGAAAGTCAATTTTGACAGTTTAAACTATGTGTGAAAAGTGTAAAGTAGGGTTTTAATGTTTAAAACTAACATTTCAACATCTGTAACATCAGGTTTGTACTCATTTGCAGTGTTACAAAACTATTAATGATTAGTTTGACATTTTGGGAAAACACGCATATTCACTTTCTTGGCAAGAGGTGGATTAGAAAATCATGAGTTTTGTGCACTGTGAATGTTCCTCTTTCACAAGAATAAGTACGGAACTCCAAACCTTTTCATTGTCCCTAAATTCACTACGAGCTGACTGTAAAAAAAAACGTATTTTGAAAAGGGGGAAGGAACACTGGTGTAGGTCTACCCGATTGCAGCTGTCCATTTGGAGACTCAAAAAGCAGTATAAACAAAAGCAACAATTTCCTCACGGCCTTTCATCTTTCGCACTTGCATAATTATTTCCTGAGTGGAGATCAATGGGAAATAAACTTATGTAAGGAGCCACCCACCAAAGTCCCACAATCCCCGCCTGCATGTGTCTGCAGCTACTTTGAAGTACAACAGCTAGTGCAAACAGCCATGGGGTGTTGGACAAGTAGTGTTGACAAGAGTGTTAACAGCCGTTCATTTGTCATTTGGAAAGAAAATCATGGACTGACAATTACCAGTAACATGACTGAGTCTAATAAATATCATCACCTGGTTGATAAGAAATGCCTTCTATGTCCCTTACCGGAGGAAGATGCCTTTGATGTTTGGAGTGCCTTCAAATGCTGAAGCAGGAACACTGGAGATGCGGTTACTTTGCAGGTAAAGGTACTCCAGAGACTCAGGCAGGTCAGAGGGGATGTGTGACAGCTGGTTGCCAGACAGGTCTAATGTCTACAATTAAAAAAAGCATAATGAACATCATGAAATTGACCTATATGATGAATGATTGTAAAATTAGAAAGATTTGACAGAAATATGCTTTATTTGTTTAACTGATAAAGTGATGCCCTTGTCACAAGTTTGGCTTTTGTGTCCACAGTTCTCCAGCCTTAGTCCCCTGGAACTAGATTTTTACCGCTACTCCGGAAGTGATATTTAACACACTCAGGCATGCAACAAAAAAAAATTAACAAACAAATCTTTTCTACCGAGACTTTATCAAGGTCAGAATTTACTTGGTCTGCACTGGTACGCACTGCTGCCAGGAAATAGACACAGCCTTGTATTCTGTCCCAGAGATTTAAAAAAGCTCTTGCCTTCTCAGCTTCTCTGTGTTACCAAACTAACCACCACTGATTCAAATGGAAGCATTTAAACAGTATTACAAACTCACTTGAGTACCAAGCAGTGCAGATGGTGACTGACTGACATGTTTTCCCCTCAGGGCTTACCATGGCTGTACAGTATGTGCTTGTTGCTGAGATTGATAGTGCAAGCCAGTTTATTCAATCTGAATCAACTGCTTATGAATCCAGCTCCCGTACGTACTCGCTGCTACCGACACTTCCTGTACACGCTGAACTGCTGCCCATATGCTGAAGAATACCGAAGAAGGATAAGGATGCATAAATTATTTCTACTTAATATGGAATAATCCGTATTAAGGTGGCAAACGCCTCATAACCAAAGACCCCAAAAACTCAGTTTGATATATTTAGATGTCCAACCCAGTAAATACAGAGACAACATAAAACTTCCTGGCACTAATCAGCACATTCCAGGTTTCAGGGGTTGCTGATAGTACTGTCAATTATGATTAGTCGAGCAGATGTGTCATCACATCACAACAAGGATGACTTATGCAAGCACATCAGACATGGCAGAGATAGAAGGATGATGGGGATATGACACACAGCCAAGCAGCACAGGCGGAAAAAAGACAAGAAAATGACACAAGATCACAGAAGAATGAAAGATCGCAATGCATGCAATGGAGAAAACCAAAAACCGACAAAGGGGTTCAATGCACTGGAGGTCGTTTTGGGCTGATGACTGGCTTGTGCCAGCACCAACAGTTTCCCTGGATTCTCAGTTGGTGTTATATCTTGTGTTCACATACACTTACAAGAAAATGTATAGCTTGCTCTTTTAATGGCCCTGTTTGTAAAATACAGTGGAAGTGCCAGGATGAACCTCATACCAACGCCTCACAAGAATCTTGAAAGCCCTGGTTACAGGTTGTTAAGTTCCTGCAGAGGACAAAGGCTACAAAACGTTTCGCACTAATATTTGATCTCTTTCTTCCTCTTCTAGCCACTCACTGTGAGAGCACTGAGCTCCATCCAGGCTCCCTGGTAGACTGAATTCAGTTTCAGCTGGTTGTCGCTCAGGATGAGCTTTTGTAGCTTCTCCATGCCCGTCAGTGCACTGTCTGGTATGGAGTTCAGCTGGTTGTTCTTGATTTCAAGCACCTTCAGGCTGCGAGGAAGACCCAGGGGCATAGAGTGAAGGCTATTCCCTGACAGGTCCAGGGTTTCCAGGACCCGCAGCTTCCTGAAGGCCTCGCGGTGCAGTTTGGGGCTGGTCAGCTTGTTGTAGCTAAGGTTGAGTTCTGTCAGGGTGTACAGCAGGGCCAAGTCGTTGCGGCCAATTTCCGAAATTGAGTTGTGGAGTATCATTAGGGTCTTGGCTCGCCGAGGCAAGCCCCTGGGAACCCGCTCCAGCAAGTTATTGTACATGTGGAGAGTGTGCAGCTTCTTCAAGCCCTAAACAAAATGCAAATTTAAGATTGAAAGGGTAATGCATTGTTACGCATAAGGTCAACATGTCTACATTTGTCAAAGTAATTGAGCGTATCATCTCTTCCAGTTTATTCTTCCAGTCTAAAATACAAAATGAAATGTCTGTTTTTACACAGCTCAGTAATTCTGTAAAAGATCCAAAAGAATATGAAATGAAAAAGAAATGTACCTGGAAGGCAGTAAGGTGGATGGAACGTGAGCGGAGCTTGTTATTGTGGAGGAGCAGGTACTCGAGGTTTCTGACAGAAGTCAGAGCATCTCCAGGGATGCTGTGGATGTTGTTCTTCTCCAGGTGTAGCAGCACTAGATTGCGAGGCAGACCCTTGGGGACGACGCTCAGGTTGTTATTTGACAAGTCAAGACACTCCAGGCTGCTTAGTTGGCTGCCAGGAGAGAGGGAGAGGAAGTCAAATCAGTTCTCTGGTCCTGTGTGTTTTCTCGCTGATGCCGCAACATGAGAACTCACAGTCTTTTTTACACTCCGCACAGGATGTTAGAATAAATTAATCCCTGAGGGATTATGAGTGAGAATTTTTATCCACCTGAAAGTCTCATTGTTCATGCCCTCATTGCTGAGGAGGTTGTTCTGGAGATACAGTTCTCTGAGATTTCGCAAGTTGTCAAAGGCGCCCACTGGGATTTTTTCCAGCTTGTTACTCTGCAACAATAGGAGCAATCCTTATGTTATCATCATTACCATATTAATGAATGAAAAGTGACAAGATGTGCGTCATCCACCCAACATCTAAAAGCAAAATTAACAGGTGCTGGACCTTCAGATGCAGACGGTAAAGGGTGGAGGGCAGGTTGCTCGGGACAACCCGAAGGAAGTTGCTGGACATGATGATGATCTCCAGGTTGTCAGAACCATTGAACATATGATCAGGAAGCCCTGCATCAGTCAGCTTGTTGTTATGGAGATACACAGACCTGGGAGCCATGATCAAGGGACATTGTCATGTGTAAATGGACATAATTTCAGGAACGAGGGGTACATTTACATAAAAACACACATTCATACCTCAGCTTTGGTTTATGGCCAAAGGTATATGGGTAGATCCTTGTAAGCTCATTAGCAGCAAAGTCAGCACTAATCAAAGAGGGTGGTAAGACCTTTGGTGCTGAGGTGAGCTGCAAGCACAAGAAAAGAAGCATGACAGGACATTGTTACAAAAACGTAATTCCATTGATGCAGGGAGGATGTCTGGTGACAGTCACCAGAATAACATCACTAAGAGGACTCCACAGTTTGCATCCTGCCTCCTCCCAACAAGTCAGTGTTGCCAATATTGGATGAATTGCAGTACAGAGATTCATGGTCCCCAGACGATGTATCCCAATGACTTTGGTGATCTCCTCACTTTTCATCTAGTGACATCATCAGGTCAAAAATGTCAATTTGTGAAATATTCTGACCAAATTCCTTCAAAACTAATGACATTCCCATCCTCAGCTGACTTTGTGTTTAGTGCTTCTTAGTGAATGTTAGCATGCTAACACAGGAAACTAAAATAGTGACCACAGTAAACATTATACTGTGTGAGCATGTCAGGAAACTAAAATAGTGACTATAGTAAACATTATACTGTGTGAGCATGTCAGCATGCTAATGTTATAAATGTCATATTATCATTTAGCTCAAAGCTGGTAGGGTGGCTGAAGACTGGTAGCCTTGTTTTTAACCATGCATGATCACAAACCTCCCATAACCTTAAGCATAGAGGTGGCAGAGAAAACGCTCACATGAATTTTTGGCAGTGACAGTCTATCTATTTTGTGGTTTAGGCATGAGAAATGTTTCTTCCATTTAGAATATTTGCTTTGATACAGCCAGTGTTCAAAGAAGTGGGCACTATTTAATTTGCAGAATTTGGCAAGCTGAATTTGCAGAACTGGCAAGTTTAATGAAGTTTTTCCTCACTTTTTGTCACTCCTACCAGAAAGGGTGCTGCATTGTACAAAAGAGCAGTGGACATAGAAATCAGAGATGCACTAGTGAGATTAGATGTTCATTTAGAGCTCTCTCCTTTATAACATGGGCTATGGATTAAAGCAGCATGGGTGTCTTTGAGGCTTAGCGAGCACTTAAAAATCCCCTATTCTTCCTGTATCCTGTTTGCCTATTCATTCCTGTGAGGGCACAAAACAAATCTGTCCATCCTTTCTCTCTACCTCTGTGTCCAAAAGGGTCAGTAACATTTTAGCTCCAACCAGCTGGCAGCGTCATACTGGAAGTGATTACAGGCATAAGCTCGTACAGAGTGTATGAGAGGAGACTGCCACCCCGCCCTGCCAGCTGGCACTATGTCAGTGTATCATAAAAGAACAGAATAAGATAGAGTAACATTACTGTGAGATGGACACAAAAACTTTGCCATTGCATCATGTAAAAGCAGATTTGAGGTCAGCGTTAAGAACAAACATTTGAAAGTCTGGTGTATGACTCACTTTGTTATTTGCCAAGTATAAATAGGCCAGATGTTCAAGCATCTCAAAACCTTCATCTTCAAGGCCTATAAAGAGAAAAACATCAAAAACACTGAACTGACAACAAAATACCGAATTGTGAATCAATTCACCTTCCATCACAAGCCAATTAACAAGTGTACGGTGTATGTCATTTCCATCAAACACATGGTACACATGAAAATATCTCAAATTCTATGAGGTTCTTTTCAAGAAGAACTGTTTATTTATCGCAGCTCTTTAAAGCTCTGTCTAGATGGAGCTGTGGCATGCCAAATTACAGAGGTTTCATACAGTTTAGCTGAGGGATTTGTTGTCAATGACTCGAGTTAATTCCTTTTACTCTACGCCAAGCAATGGTCTCACTGTCCGCACACACAACAGTGAGTGATTGCTAATGCACTGCTTCTGAATCAGATGTCAATTACTGATTTGAATCGTTTTGTTCAGTTCAGGTCAAAACGAGGTCTGTATAAGCACTGTTTATAAGGCTAATAGCTCAGCAACTACATATTTGCAAACGCAGCATCACATCATTATTGATTTTGTGGCTTTTGCAGCCATAACATACTGTACTGTACATCACCGCTGATTCATGTAAACTCCACTCAGTGTTAAAAGATTCATTCATACATGGATGTATCTTCTGGGGGGTGTAATGGAAATGGACCTAGTCAGCTGCTCTGCACTCCGAGGTAATGTTTTAGTAAATTAACACTAAACCCTAGCCAACCCCAGTTCGAACCCTGAGTCTCATCATATCTGGGAATGACAGAAAGCATTTTGGGCTTTATTGAGCCACATGGGGGAAAAGAGGCTGAAGAGGAGGTTTTAGCAGTCAGCAAGTATTGCTACATTGAGTCCAGGCACTTCCATGAGTCCTCAAGTGGATTTCAAGTGGCCATATGGTGGTCAATTAGGGGTACCATTACATAAACATACTTTAATCGCAATGATTTGCAGTTGGAGCTTTAGCAACAGAAACACAAGCCAGCAATCTGGCCAGGAAGACAAAAGTTCAACCAAGCTATGTGTCCATTTGGGCAAAACTGTTAGCCAAATGGAATTCAGCCACACCTCTAGCAGAAACAACAAAGGCTTTTGACCTTTTGACCTTTTTTTTTCAGTAGGAGCAGAGTTGTTAGCAAGAGGTTTGGCGTCAATTTAACATTTATTTTGGATGCTGTTGTAAATGACAGAACCACACCTGGGGACTGAACTTTTCTTTAAAGACAAACAAAGTATCAACCAATGCCAGCAGGAACGAGAGGGCAGATCACTTTGCAGAACTTGATCTAGAGCAACGCTACGCTTTTAAACTTTTTCCATCCTATGAAAATGATTCTGACTTAGACATCAATTGCCCTCCATTTCCAGGATGTGACTATTGGCTGGGAGCAAAGCCTGGTGTCATACATTAGCAAAACAGACTGCATTTTCTCTGCCACTGTTGCACGTATTTGAAAGGAAGACATCTCAATGACTCACTTCAAACAGCAGCTGTCCTTTAAAAGAACATCACAGGGGCAGAATAACTACTTATCAAACTAAAATTGCTCCAAATTGTCCTGACAGTTGAAGGCTCTGACTTGGTAGAGAGCAAACAGCCCTGTTTGTCCCACAAAGCAACCTTGCAAACATATCTGTAATCTACTCATCTACACCAGGTTCCTGCTAGGTGTTGAGGCTGTTTACCATCTGTGGTGAGCCAGTTGTTCTGAAGGTTGAGAGTCTCAAGCAGATGCAGATGGGAAATGTGCTCCACTGTTAAATCCTCGATTTTGTTGTTCTGGCATCGGGGGACAACACACAGACAGTAAATACAATGCAGATGAGAGCTTTGCACTAATGGATGCGCAGACTTAACAAAATGCTAATGCGTGTTACTGTTAACATTGATGTGTGTGAGGTTGTGTGAAAGACCTGCAGAGAGAGCTGGCGGGTGTTGTCAGACAGGTCGGCGGGAAACTCCGTGAGGTCGACCCCGGCGCAGTCCACCGCCCCGTCTGCTGTACAGCTGCACTCTGGCGGACATGCAATGGGCTCGGATTTTGTCACCACCACTGTTGAGACGTCTGCCTCATCCTCCTCCTCTTTCGCTGGTTCGAGAGGGGCCTGGCAACGCACCAACACCCAGGCCAAGAGCAGCACACTCAGGGCCTGCAGGATGGAATGCTTGGGAAAGGCCATGTCCACTGCTGAGCTCTCCTGTTGCACAAGCACATGGGCAGTAAAGTTAAAAACATCAGGTCACAGAGTATTTTGTTCCTGTTCAGAGCTACAATCTGCTCATTTTTGGCCACTGAAGCAGTAGTGGGTGGTTAGTATACTTTGAGACTTTCATAATTTAGTGTATGTAATTATTATGTTGGGTTAGCGAGATGGACCATGCACCACCGGTGGGCTTTCAGTTACAGTTTGTGGTGGGAGTGAGATCATATTGCCTGTCAATCACACATGCACAGCTCAGACAGGTTCTTACTACCTGCAAATTCTAGAAAAAGACAAGCAGCAAACACGACAGTGACATATCATTATCTCAAGATTACTTGGCAAACTTGTTAGCAGATAATTGCCTGTTTACACATCCAGCAGATTCGGAGCAACGTTAGCAGTCATTTGACATTGTGTTTCTGGTCACGAGTGGAAGTCCAATAATAAAATATTGATTATAGCGACTTTAAGATAATAACATGAAGTATGTGGGCACGGCCGGTTTCTACAGATCAGATCATTTTGTTTCTACAAGTTCAAATCCTTTATGATCTTATGAAGGTAACACTATCATGAGTGTCAAACTAATGTAATTGTGTTACATGTTACATCTCTCAAAGTTTATTTTCAATGCCAGAAAGAGGGTTACTGACAACCTGACGAAGTAAGTGTATTAACGGTTAGTGCACAAAAAAGACCAGCATATGCAAGGAGGTCACACGGTAAGTCTGTCAGTAAATTATGCAGGTTATGCACCTGTTCGGCAGTCTGAGGCCATAGGTTACAGAAAAAAAATGCATTTGCTAATTAGCACTAAACACAAAGTTGAGGCTAAGAAAAATGTCACGAGTTTTGCAGGTATTTGGTCATAAACCAAAGTATTGGACAAATTGAAATTCTGACCTGATGATGGTGCTAGATGAAATATTAAAGGAAAAAGAAAGGTTAAGTCAAAAGAATCCATAATTTAGGGAACATAAAGGTCTCTACCAAATGTCAAGGCGATTTATCCAATGGTTGTCGAGACATTTCAAAAAATGTCAACCTCATATTGGCGCTAGAAGAAAAGTCAGGGGATCACCAAAGTCAGTGGCATTCAACTATGAACCATGAATTTCTGCACCAAATTTCATGGCAATCCATCCAATAGTTGTTGAGATATTTCAGTCTTGACTAAAGCAATGAACCGTCTGACATTCCCAGTTATAGCATAGTGAAAAAGTAATTGTAAGACCCATTCCCACTGCCATTTTAATGTAAACTAATATATTCGACAGATTTGATACTGCAGAGACAGAATGTTTATTATAGAGGCAAAATGTTATACAATAAGATTTAAATTTGTATTAAACTGGTCAAAACATATTTGTTGATAATCAAAAGTGCAAAAATTGTATGTCCAAATTCCAAACAGGAGTGGATCAAAACAAGGCTTTGTACTAAAATATGACCAGTTATTCTCATCAAACTCTAATACAAGCCTGCTTCAGATAAAGGCCTGGTACCTTCTGCAGTTCACGGAAATAATGGCTATATGAGGAAATACAGTATGTGAAGCGTACAGGAGAGGACAGGTGTTTCATACACCAGTTAGTATGCTGCCTTATCAATTTGCTCACACACCTTTCTGAGTAAAATTACACAGATGACATATCTCAAGTAGGTTGGGCTTGGAGACTACAAAAGAGGATGTAATGTAGACACCTTTGAGTGCCATTATGGGAACTGTAGGAACTGTAACCTTTTTAGAGCTTCACTTATACTAGAGACTAAAATTCAGTCTATTTTGCCTCAACTATCTCAGATTTCCTTATGGAAGTCTAATGCTTGATCGCTGGAGTGCCCCTTTAAATCAAGCAAAAAACATGCATCTGCTCACCACCAATTCATTTGACGTATGATTACGTACTGCGTCATTTCAATTCAAACCATTTCAATCAAGCAACACTGCTCTATCCCCGCAGGGCCATTTCTAGCTGGAACATAGAAAAAGGCTGTATCATTACATCTAAAAATGTATTGAGCTGATGGAAGGTTTGCATTGTTTACCCACCAGGCCAACAGTAAGAGACCGCCGGTTCTCTCTAACACCTCTCTTTGCTGCGTCTGAAGCTTCAGTCCTCACCAACTGCAAGTGCTACTTTAAAAAAGAATCATGATCATCACCAACAACAGCCCGCTCTCCTTGCTCTCTAGTCATTTCACATACCAGCATTCACATGGATCAACACTTCTAAGCAAGTCAAATCTTTAGTTATAGGTTAAAATAATATTATGAATCTAGCCTGCTGCAATTGACTGAAAGCACAAGGACTGCAGTGTTTACTATGTGAGGCTAGTGTTTAGGGCAACGTCAGGAGAAAGACCTCCAATCTTCTCCAACAATGTTGATAGAAATATTCCAAATGGGCACTCAAGGCAACTCTCTCAGGGTGAACTTCGGAAAGTTATCCACCAGAAGAGACTTTTCTGTTTGTCGCACCGCAATAATAAGCTGTGGCAAACACACACATAAGTGCACGCGCGCACAGAACATCCAGACAGCAGCCTACACCCACACCAAATGAAAAATAAAAGCTTGTGCACTTTCCGGCACTTATTGTACAATGTCAAACTTTGCTAGAATAAACATATCATACCACCCAGGGGTCAGAGAGGAGTTTAAGGCCTTCACTAAGTCAACAGCACTCTCGTGTTACCCTATAATTTAGAGGCTTAAAGTGAGAATAGTCTTTATTAGCAGAGATGCTGAGCATTTTAAAAGTCATCTTGTTTTCGTTCTCTTCTGCTCTCTCTCTCTGCTCAGCAGAGGTTGTGAAGTAGCTGCACTGTTAGGTAGTCTGCATCGAATGAAATGCACATGCCAGAATTGTCATGCATGGATGAATGACGCTGACACTTAAAGCTCAGTCCATGCTCCATGTAACATAACAGGCACCAATAAAACATGCAGCAGTAAAAGTCTGCAAAAGCAACGCTGTGGACCACTACTTTACCCCTTCCGACCAACGTTTGCTGAAACGCACTGAAGTCTGACGTCCAGTCCAAACACACGCTGTCCCATAGCAGGCGAGGAGTCACACAGCCACAGCAGATAACCTCCAGATGTGAGAGAGAGAGTGGGAGTTGGAGAGGGAAAGTTAAGAGAAAGAAAGGAAGGGGAACAGGCGAGAGTGAAAAGGAAGGGAGTGAGTGAGAGAAACAGCTATGACCTGAATGGGAGCCAAGAAACCAAATTCTTTCCTTTTTTGTTTTTCCACCCTCAATGTAGCAGGTCTGTCCAGCTTTAACGTTACAAGTTTGTGTTGATAACTTGGTTTGGCGGAGTTTGGTAAATGTTCCTCTGGATTCCACAAAAACTTCCCAATTAAGATTTTCATTTTAGACTTGGGATAAGAGGCCTTCACGTAGATATTGTGGGTATTTCTTGGATAAAACAACTGAAACCATAGTGTTGTTCTTCAATGTCCATTGACCGCTGACGTGCACAAAATTAAATGTTATCTAACTGAAAAAAGAAATCCGTTCCTCTTCTATTTGTTAACAGCAACATGTTCTGAGATAACTTTCATTTGGGAAGATACGGATGAGTTGTCCTAAATATCCCTGTAATAAATTAAAAAGTGGAAGAGTAGCCTGCCAAAAAGGGCTGACGGGATATGATCTAATGTCCCATGTGTTTCTGGATTAGGCCTCTTTTTCAACAAGCCCACCTCCCACTAGACAGTGTGTGAACATCTGCTACCATCACGATGCAAAAACAGTTCGCTGAACTCCAGATTTACGCATGTAAGAGTTTTCTGGATGATTCACCATGGGTAGTCAAAACGTGCTTCAACAAAAAGTGTGCCTGTTTTAGTTTTCAACTTTCACACCTCAATCCTTATCTTCTTCGTCTGAGAATAAACATCTGCAACAATCTGTGTGTGAGCAACCATTTAAGCTTAATTTCTCTTCTCCATCACCACTGTTGATTTTGGTTGATGGCACTAGAAAAAAAAACTGCTTAAAAAACAAAAGACATTCACACTGCCCTACAAAGCCAAAATGTATTAAGTGTTGAAAGTTTTAACTTTAGTTTGACATTTTGGGAAATACTTATTATTCTTGCTGAGATTTAGATAAGAGGATCACTACCAGGTTTATGTCTGTGCAGAAAATATGAAGCTACAGTCAGGACATGGTTAGCTTAGCTTAGCATTGAGATTGGAAATGGGGAACCAGCTAAAGGTAACACATTTTGCCTACCAGCACCTCTGAAGCTGGTAGGCATCTAGTTTGTTCAATCTATACAGTATCCAAAGAGTCAAACCAGCAACCTCGCCACACTCTTCTGTACAGAGAAGAGAGTGGCATTAATCCTCAGCTCAATCGCAGCAGGAACACAAACGATCTTATGTTCAAACAAATTCAACTATTCCTTTAATTTCTATGGAAACAGCACGTCGGATTTGCAGTAACTCCTAAATGCACAAACTGCACACCTGAGCTAACCCCGGCCAGCTTTAGCTAAACCTAAAAACTACTTACTGGTTGACTCTTCCCTAGTTGTTATCTGTAAATGAACAATATCAATTTTGATGAAGTGACATGTTGGTAATTCCGTGTGTTATTACACATAACTACATGTGGCAGTAGCTAAATTCAACCAAGAAAGACTACCCCAAAAAAGTAAAAATGGACAAGAAAGTTGAAAGAACACATTCTGTTGCTAGATCCCTCATATTCTGTGAACATTAGCCAAAGGCAGTGTATCTGCATTTTTTTTTTATATTTCTATCGGTAAAATTATAAGCCTAAAAAAAGCTTAAAATGAAGGCATTGTAAGCTTTGTATTCTGTTACAGTTTATGTGGCCAATTTAACTGCTTCTGTAGGTTTCAGGTATGAATAAACAGTCCACGCACATTTCCTGAAACGTGTTAAATAATTTCCTAGAAAGCAACTGGTATTTAACTGTGTAATTCTTAGGATGTTTTCAGTGACAGGTTACATTGTGATGTAATCCATAACAAATTATGAGAGAAATGCTGAAAATATTAATTTGCTACAGTTGAAAACAGTAAAAAATATAATAGAAACATCTGTATGCTCCTTCTATTAGAGTCAGGGATGTGAAAGTTACCTTTGACATCATACAGCGTACAAATACAAAGTGAGTGATTCACTAAGATCACTTCAGGGAGATCTACACAATCTGCTCCTTCACCAGTGACTCCTATACAGCTATCAATCTAGATTTTTTTTTTTTTACAGTCTGACATTTGAAACTGAAATAAATGCTTTTTTTGAGTGCATCTGGACTTACTCAGCACTGAGCAATTGTAGTGAATCTTCCAGCAGTGGCCTCTAGTATTTTTTCCTAGAATATAAATCTCCCTCTTAAAGCTATTTGCGCTGCAACTGCAGCCACCGAGTGCAGACAAGAACGAAGACAGTGATGAATGCTCGCACTGGGGTGGAAGACGCTGGGTCCCTTGGGGTTAGTGAGTCTGGCGTGGCTTTGTGTGTCTCACTGATCGCACATGCCTGCTGAGCTGCTGTTTTCGGGCTGAGAGAGAGAGAGACAGAATCCTTCTCCTGAAATGGGAGAATACATAGTCCGATCCATGCTCTCCATGTTACTCATATATTCTGGCAGGCTGTTTTCCCTTCAGAGCTGTTCTGGTCACTGCTACATGTTTTTAATAAGTTTCCATTGTTTCTGTGGAACATGTTCAGACAAACCTTTCCAAAGCAATGGCCCTCCCAACAGATTGATTTTACAAGTTTTGAACAGATTGAAGGTTGCACTAACTAATGCAGGGGTGGAATGAAGTACGTTGGTTCGGCTTTTTGCTTTTGTACACCACGTCCTTAGAAGGATGTGGCCTTCTATTAATTGAGACACAGTCCTTGTCTTGTGTAAAAGTGGACCACACAACAAAGTGTTTGTAATGAAAAAAAATGCTTTGTTGCATCGATGGAAAGATGTTTTATAGGTGGTTATCGCTGATCCAAACTGCCCAGTCCGTCTTCTGCTTGTTCCAAACAAACCCTACTTTTTTTGGAAACATACAACACAGCCCATCTTGCATTAGATAATCATTTCCCAGGACAGTAATGGCCTGTTTACAAGCTGAATCACTGCTGTGTTACGTAACTAGTAGCAAACATTTTATTTGGGCCAGGGTCATCGTGACAACAGACCAGAGCAGGCAGAGCAGAGACATCATGGAAGATCATTTAAGGCCTTAATGCAACAGTGTTGTAGCACATTAAATGCTCAAGCGGCATGCTACAATGTTGGAAGACTTACAAATAATTATTTTTAAAAAGACTAGTAAAAACTGAGTTTTAGTCCCTTGTATGGGTCAAGCTCCAAAACACTGGATCCTACATTAGCCATAATGCAATTGACTATAAAAGCATCCTTTGATAGACCCCCAGCCTTCCGGGTAAACACCCACTTCTTTAACATTCCCAGTTTGCACTACAGGCTTCCTGTTACAATTTGTCCTCCCCAAGCCAAGATAATCCTGATGACCTCACTGGGACATCATCAGGGGTATTTCTCCAGACTTGACAGAGCTCCTCCAGAGCCACACAACCTTTTATACAACTGTTGTTGCAGGTTGAGTAGTATTCTCCATGGCAAGTTCAGTGAACGTCAAATGTAAAATTAGTGAAGTGCCCCTTTAAATATTCATTTTGGGGGGGGGGGAAAGGTGGATAAAAATTGAGAAAAAAACATTTTTAATTCAGCCTGAATGCATTTCACATTAAGATCCTCATCTATGACATTATTCTTCTTGTTTGGCGTGTTTTGAATAATGTTTTGATGCAAATGGCCCAAAATCTTTAATGAAATTTAAACGTAACTCAAGTTCAATTTATGAAATCTCCTACATCACACAAAAGCAGCCATTACTGACCAACGAAACAAGCCACCGTGACTACAGAGTTAGCCTCAGAAAACTACAAGAGCCAAGCCACAGCTGTGCACTGGAATCTGGGTCAGAGCTACTTATCAGATTTGTCATTCAGCCACGCACCAACATTTAGAAAGGAAAGACTACAGCGTGGCAGTCTGGAATCGGAATTCTGCAGTGTTGGAAAAGTGCAAAGTCCTCCAAAAGGGGAACATATGCAGGCCGAGCCAACCTGACGGGGACATCCATCGCGTCTGAACTGAGTGCCATTATTGTGGAAGGTCACGCTAAAACACCCTCAGACAGGACCCACTACATTTTTGCGTGTGTTAATATCTTGTGGCGCCAGGAAGCGTGTGATCATGTGAGTTTAACGTCTACCCTTTACACTGAATAAACACTAGCAGATTTATGTTGGGACATCGGGCCAATATTTCCATTTTAACATCTATAAATTCGCATTTAGCATTTGAAAAACAGGACATGCAGGTAGTTTATTGTGCCACTTTACCAGATAAACTGTTCTGGCTCCTTTGTTTATGTCATCAAAATGATAAGAAACATTACATCAGTGGTATTAGTCAAGGACGTGTGCTAATACAATTACTACTTGAGAAAAACAGACCCAAGTCAAGAGACCACCCAGAGGACGTTGCATTAAAGACTAATTTATTTAGTAGAAATCTTTTAGAGATTCACACAATAATGATAGCACAGCAGGAAATTACAGCCCCGCCATTAAAACACTGGGCGGCCACAGCGAAAAACATTTCTACTGTTGTTGGCTAAAAACCTTAGAGCAAACTGGAAGTCTGAGACGAGGAGGCACTTAGACTGTTGTGTCCATGAATGCGGAAAATGACATCAATCGGCTCTACTCAAAACATTTCCAGACCTATTACACTCAAAGAAAGTTGTCATTAGCAACAGACATTGGAAAATGATTGAAAGCTGGACAAAGTGAATTAGTAGGGAGCACCTGTCTCTACTCTCCCCCAGACAGTATTATCATGAGAGGGACACGATTAGGAAATTAATTATCTGTCCATCTATGTTATTCTCCTGTTAGATTGGCAGGGCTGCTGTCTAATCCTAGTCAGTGAGGCCGCTAGTTCAGTCCGTGGACGTTTATCTGAAACCAGACTTGCTGTTAGATTCTTCGTGGTTAACTCTATTCAGTGTTCAGAGGTGTAGTTGCAGCTAGCGCCGACGTCTCATCTACAGCTTGGCTTTGCCCGGCTGCAGCTGCAGGCTTTGAAGCTTCATGGCCAGTCCCATGTTCCCTGTGATCTTCAGCTTGCCCTGGAAAAACGCCTGTGGATCAGAGAGGAAGAAAGAAAAAAAAAAAAAGAAAAAGCGTCAACGTCATCCAGACAATTCTGAATCTGAAGTGCGGTTCGGTCTGTTTTGGAGTCAAGAGAACTACATGCTGTTGGTTTTAAGAGTTGCCGTGAGAGATTAACTCAACCCGGGGAAAGTGGGGCAACAGCAGCTTATGGAATGTCAGGAAACTGCATGGCACACAGACACGGAGTGGGCAGAGTTAGAGAAATGAAATGTTTGTGCAAAATAAATAAATAAATAAAAAATAAAAAAACAAGAGAAGAGAGAAATGAAAAGGTAAATCAGATCAGGAGCTAATAATCTGACCACTCTGAGTGAGCACAAATTCTCAGAATATTCAGTTCTCAGAAGGAAAATTAAAGCTTTTTCATCTGAGTTTATGGTAGAAATGATCAAATTGAAATGATCAAATTTTGCTTTGCATTAACAACATCATGCAAATTGCCAACCGGCCCAAATTTCTACATAACGGGGGGAATAAAGCAGTGGAAAAACTCTCGACTGTGCTCTTGGAGTATGTCCATGCCCTTCATGACACAAACTCAGTGCAAGCGACGGCTTTTCTGGGGACTCCTGATACATGGACTATAGTAATAACGGTAAATAGCCATGGACTGATGGCAGAGAGGTGTGCCATCACGGCCTCGTGATTCACTGCTGCGAGTTGGAAAACATTTCTGCAAAAACCATGAAAAACAAGAGGGAGCTGAGAATGGGATGAGTGGAGGCGATGAAGGTTAAATTCATTCCTAGCTGAAGAGTTAGGTCTTGCAAAAACTGCAACAAAAAAAGAAACCGAGGCATCAGTTGAGGCGTCAAAAGAGTCAAAATTAAATTAAACTGAATTCCTATTAAAAATCATTATTTTGACCCTCTCCGAGTATATTTGAGTCATGGCTGAGAAATGGCTAAAAGTGTTTTTATGTTTTTCTTACCGTCAACAAATCAAAGAAAAGCCCAAAACTAACATTGGTCTGTCTCTCAACACATTCCCAACTTCCCCAAACTGTTTGCTCCTTTTCACTCACACACACCATTAACCCAGAGTTAACCTAAGATCAGGGCTATACAATTCACACTGCACTCCTACTAGCCCTGGGTTAAATGTCCGTTGGAACATTCTATAATGACGCATTACTACTCTTTAAGCAAAGACTGAAAAGACTTCAACCGTACCTTTTCCAGCAGTGGCAAACAAAGGAGACGTTGCTGGTTTCGTGCCTAATGGGCATCGTGTTCACCGCTTATCTGAATGTTAGCGGTTTCGGCTACGATGTAAACATAAAGCATGCGTGTACTGTAATGGCACTACAAAGACGTCGCGTGATTGGACGCCAAACACGTGACGCAAATTCCATTGTTAATTTAAACTCCTGTTTCACACAGGCACCTTTTAGCCCAGTGTTATGTTGATTTTCAGGGGATAAACCTGCACACTCTGGAGCAGGGCCACCAAGGCCTAGCTTAAAGTTGGGGTTAGCCCACTTGGAATGCTGCCAAGATTGTGCCAGTGGGAAAGCGTTCTTGGCCTGGGGCTAAGTGCAGTGTGAATAGCAAATACATGGCTCTCGGCCCCAAGCCAGTTTGTTTCTCCTGAAAACAAACACCTTTAAAAACGGTCACAAACGTATAGTTTCATTGGTAACACTTTACAATAAGGGTACATTAATTAAAATTAGCGAATGCAGTAAAAAGCAATAATAACATTTATTATGTGCTACATGAGGAATACATGTTTTCAACTTTAAATATAATGTTCGCAAAGAGCATTAATAAATGGCCAATTATGGTCAAGTAATGGTTATATAACATGCACAATAATTTATAGGTTTGGCTATAAGTAAAGAAACATGAAGACCATGGAGTGTGTCCACTGATCTCAAACATTACCAAAAATAATAATGGTTTTTTCATGGGATTTGCTGACAATAAAAAGATTACAGAATCTTGCCGGCCTTATCCTTTAAGCTTTAATGTTTCCACTGACATGTTAGAGAATATCTGATGCTGAAAGAGGCTGAAACCTGAGGCCTTGCGGTCTTTTTTGCACACGGATCGCATTTTATGTCTCAAAGTCAGCCATGAAATAAATGTCTGCCATTTAAATGTCAGGTCTCCCTCCCGTTTCGGCTGCGTGAAGGAAATCTGTATTATTATCGTTTTCACCCTACTCAGCAACAACTTTACGGCCTCTAGTCTGAGCCAATAACGACGTTCCCTCTTAGTTTTACCCCGCTAACAAAATATCCTGTTAGTAACACATCTTACTGGCAGACAAATCTGTTCCACTTTTTAGGAGGACCTTTGGACAGGACACACAGGGTGAGGTGGGATTAAATTAACTGCAGGAAAAAGCCAGGAGGACTGACATGCCATTGCACAACTCAATCAGTCCCGACACTAATATTATACTGATGCCATATAAACCAAATAAGAACTATTGAGTACAGCAACAGGTATGTTAGTAAAGGCAATATGATAAATATGATGTGGTAAATCAAACAGTCTTGATTAATGTGATGTGATTAATTGTTTATTGATTTATATTTTCTGTTTTATCCAACACAGTGGACGCTAAAGTTCTGGTGAACTGTAAATTAGTTTGTTATTTTGATTCCTTTATAAAATTTCTCTACAGACTTATGTCTTCAGCATGAAAGCACTGAAACAGAAGAAATAAATCAATAAACAATTAATCACACCAACAGCATTCAAGACAATATATAAAGAAAAAAGAATATTCTTTTATTTTCCCCAAACAGAACATTGATATTCTGTTGTTAAAAAAAAGACAACTCTTCTTCTATTATTTCATTTCTTTCACGCTTTCTATACAATTTAGTTAATAAGTTAATATATCAAAATTTACAACAGCTTTTTGGTTTAACTGCAGCAGTTTATAGAGTAGGGAATGAGACTTGTTCAATAGCTTTAATGATTTCAAGATGACAGTAATTTCTAAAAGGGAAGACTGTGTATATAAGTGTATAGAAGGTTGTATAAAGCTAGATTTTCCTGCCATTTTCTTTTTTTGTTTTGTGCACATGTAAACCTTTAGTGATTAAGCACTACTAAATGTTATAAATGAGGCCCCAAGTGTCCACTGGATCCATCTTGTATCTGTATTTTGTGAGTAATCCTGTTAGCAGCTGATTTTGCTAAGTTGCAATCCGTGTAGTTGGGTGATTTTTAGACAAGACTCAGTTTGCAATAGTGTATAGGCTGCCATGCAGCTCATTCTGACGTTCAACTAAAGCTAAGATGAAGCAGACCAATCAGTACAAAAGTCCCTCCTTATGGGACTGCCCTTCCACAGCAGCTCAGTGAGAAGAAAAAAAAAACTGTCCAGGGAAACACAAAGATGGAATTTCACACAAAAATAACTTTGGAAGATATCCACTTGATTTGACAAAGTCAGACTGCTGAAATATTACATTAGTTTTTGCTGAAGAATGCATTTTTTGCACAGACTCAAAATTGTGGATTCTGTTCCCCTTCACTTGGAAGGGATGTCTTCAAGACCAACATGGAGACTAAGGCCTTGTTCAGACTTTCATTCCAAATCTGTTTGTTGGCATATCCAGATTGTTATCCAGATTCATTTTAGACAGTCTGGACAGCAAAAAAAACCCACATGAAATGCAATTTTTGCAAATCCGATCCAACCCTCATTTGGAGGTGGTTTGAAATGCGATGCCAATCACATTTCTACAGTCCAGACACTCAAATCGGATTTCAATGTGTGTTTGTGTCACTCGCAACACGACAACAACATTGAATCCAGAGTGACGGAAGTGCATCAGAGCGGCTGTATAACTGCACACCAGACAAACTCGCAACTTGACAGCGTGATCATTTGGACGTCAACATCTGCAACCCCCGCAGATGGGTTGGTGATGTCTGGACCAACAAATCCATAAGTAACAGTGTGGATAGTCTGCCTTGCAGATGTGATTAGAGAAACAAATCTGACTTGCCTGCCGTCTGAACAAAGCCAAGGCACCTGGCATGTGAGTGTTTCAAGGCAGACTTTAGAAAATGTGAATCTATCCTTAAAGACAAAGTAATGAACAAAACGCATCAATATTAACTTCGAGTCCATTAAGTATAGACACTGATATACTGTACATTCATTAGTGAATTTCACATTTCAGAGCTACCTTTGGACAATACTGACACACACACACACACACACACACACACACTTTTGACTTGAGGAGATAAAAATGTAAATGATATACTTGTGCCTTCTCTGAGCATTATCAATACCACACGCAAACCAGAGTCCACTAAAAGCACACCGAGATTGAAAACTCACCGTCTGTGGGTTCATCTTCCCTGTCATCAAGGCCAACAAGTCTGTATCTGACATCGAAATGGTGCAGTCTGCTTTCTTAGCTGCAGGGCAGAGACACAGGGACTTCATTCAATGTATTTATCAGTGACTTGCAGGTGTTTGAAGGTTTTGTAAAAGTCTAATAACTTCACCCACAGGTGAAGCAGACAGAGAGTCTGTGCAGGCCTTGAACTTTAAACTCATAGCTGAATATTAACTTAATTACATGTCACGGTGGGTTCAGAACGCCCTGATACGGTTTTCCCTTACCCATGTCATTGTGAACACAGCCGCTGCCGTTCTTCACATCTACAAACCAGGTTGCTTCCTGTCCATTTGGGCCATCCTTTACTTTGAAGGCAAACACTCCCCCGATCTTTTTCACAAACTGATCCCCATCCTGTTCAAAGGAAACAGAGATTTTACACACAGTAAACCCTAGAGCATCCCAACTACATGTGAATTAGGCTTTTACTACCTATATTCACAAGCTCATGGAAGCCCAGTGTCTGGGAGAGCTCAGGGATTTACTGTATTATAATTAGAAGACATGAAAGCGACCAAACTCACACAAGAAGACCATTACTTCGCCCGCAGACATAACTTAATAAATAAGACACAGCTGGAGAGAGCCTGAGATCTAAGAATGTTTCACTGTAATTGTTGTGTATATGACAATAAAACAACTTGAACACAGTAAATCTGTATATGACTGCGTAGAGGAGAGTGTCAGAGGTATCAAAAAAATCGTGTCGATGGCTTATTCAGACTAATGGCAGGAAATGTACAGATTAAAACTCATTTTCATGGACTCCAATTGTGATGAATGTGTTACATTTTGTCATTTCAGTTTCCATGTTTTGTAAACCGTGAATCAGCTATGGGCTACACCTGAGAGTTGATTTTAAGCCTACATTTGATCTTATCTTTGTCTTATCTTTCATACGCATGACATTGCATGAAATGATTGATCATCTGAAGTTATAAGGAGTGACGTTTCATGATTTCCAAACAGATTTATGAACCCTTATCCCTCAGCTGCTCCCATCAAAGATACCGAAATAGTAATTTGTGCTACGTTTATATGTCAATAGGGTCCTAATGGCTAAGTTACTTCCACACTAACTATCCATTTGTAGATATGTTTAGTCTTAAACATGTGTTTAGTGCTAAACACATCAAAGTAATAGCCCATCATCTGAATACAAAGCTAAATGTTTTAACTTTTCAGAAGTACACAAAAATGTGCACAAATGAACGTGTTACAACAGCATAGAAAACACACTCCTGCCTATGGTTTCATGCTATTCCATCAATCTACAGGCATCAGTAGTAACACAGAATATACATCAAATAACAAAAAAAGGCAGGGAACGTGACCCTTAAATCTGCCTAAAAAATTGGGATCTGTAGAGAAACGGAAAGATCCTCTTCCCTCTCATCATTTAACTAATATGGAAGTACAAAAGTGGGACAACAGATTCTCTTACTAAAGATAAGCTCATCTAAAATTTTAAATCCGTTTGTCTGATCAGTTGCCCGAGATATCACACTAAACCATGTCTCTAAGTATCCAAACGGCTAACCTTTTGCCTGTTTTCTCATTGATGACAAATCCCCATTCATTACGTAGACAGCACTGCCGTCGAGCTTTGGATGAATCTGCCATGATTGAGGTCACGCAAAGGTAACTGCTTATAAACACAGAGTTTTTGGAAGAAACCATTTGTCTGATTGAGTCCGCATAAGATTGAAATTATCTTGGTGCGATGAAATGAAAGTTTGGGAAGTGATCCAAATGTGCCACCATGAGGCTGACCCATATGGCGGTTTGGCACAGAACTAGAAACATTGTATATTGGTGCCTTCAAATGGGGTCGTGTATATAAGAAGAGTCCATATGAATGTCCCCCTCTTGTGGGATTCACGAGTTGTGACAGTCTCATCTTTTCATCTGGAATGCCTTTTCATTTCCTGCATAATGAGTTACATTTGAAGGCCACATTCGACTCGATGGATTCATGTGTCCTTTAGGAAATATATATATGTGTACTACAAATGAATTAAAACCAAAAGCACTGAACTGCCTTTTTAAAGAACTACTCATATAAAAGTCTCAGACAACACATAACTGTAAAAAGTGAGAATAACATGAAGTCACAGAGCTGCAATTAACAGCAGTGTCTCCGACTGTATGTCACATAATCACCTCCTGGAGCTTCTTGTTGATTTCCTGGAACACAGCGTGTGCTTTGAACCCCTCCAGTCCGCCACTAGCACTGGTGTTAAAGGCTCGAATCCTTGGTTAGCAATAAAAGAAAGTGATAAAAATACAGCACAGAAAAATACATGGCTGCCAAAGACAAAACAATGACTGATTACAACATTACACTGAATACTTATTTGTATATCCTTATATGAGAGTGGGTATTATTTTATATGGATCTCACCACTGGAAGGCAGCGTGTGTTCACCCTTGACAATTTCATATTATAACATGTGAAAACCACCCACACTAGTCAACAACTCCAGAGGTGACACAGACACAGAGCAGACTCAATTATCACTTTCACTAATGAATCAAGGTGCATAAAAACTGTGGCCTCCACGTTTGACTCCTTCACTGCCTGTGGTTCAACATCAACACAGCCACTTCCAGTTATATCCAGGATGTCACCATCATCATGTAACTGTCAGCTGTGTAACAGGAGAAGCTGTTGAGGAGGATTGAGCCAAGATGCCCTTTTAAAGAATGTTACGTTGGTATCATGGTTTTACAGAAACAGTTGATGGTTGTAGCCAACGCTAGCTGTAGCCGTCTATGTGTCAAAGAGCGAGAGTTAAGCGACTTCAACATACTCTCACGTAGCTATTGGTGTGACATTTTGTAGCTAACGTTAATGTTAACTCGGAACAACGAGGGTGACCTCAAAGAATTAGTCATAAACATGTAACTTAACGTGTCATATTTATACCGCACGGTGCTCAGTATTCCTACCTTGGTGTCTGTATTTCAGGCATTTCGCTGCTCGTTAACTCTAGTTGAACAAACAGTTAACAGAAAAACAGAGCCACTAATGTAGCTTGTGCTTCTTTTTTTTTTTTTGCCTGCTCTTTGCTAACTAGCGTTACACTTCCTTGTCTCTTCCTATTTTCCCCGGATCTTCTTCAGACTCGACGCGTCGATGTCAGATAGCCCAGAGTAGCTGAGTGCGCTGTGGACGGACCCAAACGTATGTCAACATAACTGGGTCTTATAAAGAGTCTCTGACTTCTCTGGGATCTTCTAGTCCGGACTTGACCAGTGTAAGTGCAGCGGTTTTTTGAGCAGGACCTGATCCGAGCTGGTCTTTTTTTGCATTTTCACAAAAACAATAAAGGTTTCACAAATGGAATACGGGGGTTTTCTGAGGCAAAGGCCACCGCTGGGTTCTGTTGGTTCAAGCATTTCATAAACAGGAACCCTGGCCTACGATTTTACATCTTTAGTTAGGTTACATTCGTGATTTAATGAATTAATGGCTGAATTGAAAAATGGATTTGTTAAAATACAAACATGAAATACAATTGTTTGGTGTCCTTTTAAACCATCAGTGACTGTCCCATTTTACTCAAGCATGTCATCGGAGTGAGATAGGTGTTCTTAATGTGTTTGAAGGTCCCAATGTTTCTAATGTATTTTACGTTATAAACATATTGCAGAGATCCATAATAAGTTCTAAAAGTAACACTTGAGGTAGTCTTTGGAATTTTAGGTGGTTTTCCTGGTAATCTACCAAAAAGTGTGCCAAATGTCCTGACTTCACCCTAACCTAGAGTCTGCTCACTGATTTTCATGCTGTGCAGAAATGGGGGGAAAAAGAAGGAGGTAAAACTAACACTGGTATGGTCCTTAAAGAGGCTGGAGATGTGCTGATTTAATGTTTTTGCTCATTTCACAGCCAAAAAGGTGTAAGCATTTCTGTGGGGAAAATAAAACATAAAATACTTCATATGCACTCTAGTGTATAAGCTGTATTACCCACAGTTATATAGAATGGCTACAGGACAGGTTCAAAGGGGTTAAAGTGGAAATTGAAATGTTTGTAACATAAGGTTTGCATGGTGATCCATGGTTTAAATTTTGCAAAAGCAAGGATGACCCATGCAGGCAAGCATGTCCTATTAGGCTACATCCCTCTTTCATTACAGTACAAATAACGGATATAAAAACACACAATTGTAAATTATTACCACAATGTTCCTACAATGTTCTGTAGTATCATTATAAATTGTACATCTCACATTTTACCAGGGGGTGGAGGAGAATCATCAGCCATCACTGGGAGCAGGCGACTGACTTGGTTGTGCAAAAGGATTTCTTTTGTCATTTATTTATTTTTGTCATTGTTTCTGCACATTGCTATTGCAAATACACACAGACTGATTGTCAAATATAATAAGGTATTCTCCAGGCTTCTTCTTGCCAAAGTCTGGGCTACTGTGCCTTTGATTTAAACATGCTGAGTACTGGCTGAGACATTTGGTGGTGTTATAAACTCAACACAATTATAACATCAGTTGGAAACACACTGTTGAAGATACAGTGAGGGGTGCATTGCTTGGGAATACCTGCTGAAGTCAATCAGACGGCCAGAGGCTGGTGCGTGGGGGAAGCTCAAGGCCAAGCACCCAACTCAGGCTGGCTTGATCACTCTCTCACCAATCACAAATGATAGGCTCAACATTTACCAAGACATTGGAAGGCACTGGGCGATACTGGTCCGTTATAAGATTCTACGTGGTCTGTTTCTCTGTAGTCGTTGCGGGTTTTTAAGCTCAGACCACACAGCTTGGTGAACTGACAGCCACCAAATCAGGAAAACACTGCCCTCTGCTGGCCACAAGACAACATAACACGTCACGTAGCCATCGGCTACAGTCAAAACATGTTGCAAATGTTAAGGTTCGAGCCTGATAATATTCTTTTTAAATGTTAAACAGTATGTTTGTTATTTTACATGTACTAAATTAGCACTGAATGGCCTATAGGATCCTGCCGGAACTCAAAGAATGATATAATTATTACAAACAAATCAACACAACTGAGACACTATTTATACATTTAGCTCACCTCTATGAAAAGGGAGCTGCCTACCTCTGTAAAATACTTTGTCTGAGGGGGTAATTATATTTACTGTCAAAATGCCCATGGGTTTTTGTGGCTTGCATTTCGAATGACAGTGAATTATGAGTTTAATCAGATTCCGTTAGGGACCTTTTACACTGGGATGGCACACAGCTAAATGTTTTATGTTAAATGTTCTAAAATACATTAGTTTCACCCTTATAATGGTGTCGATCTTACACTGTTGTTAGACTCTTTAGTTAAAATTGTGTTGTTCGTATACCCTGACCGATACTGAATATTTCTATATCATATATATTTATAGTTTATAAATTGCACATCTTTGTTATTCATATACTGCAATTTTGTATTACTTAGAAACCCACATCCATATATAAGCTAATACTGGCTGATACATCAGGAAGGGGAGATTTATTGGTTGGTCTCTAGTAGTTGTTTCATTTCAGTTTGTTATATTTTAATGTATTAATTTGTTTATTGACTTTTCTTTGTCTTATTTGATTTAATTTACATAGTAATATTGGAGGCGTGCCTCCGTGTGCCTGTGAAAGTAGGATGCGTTTGCTGAAAATACTGCAATGACGTAGGAAGCACATTTCCCACCCACTGGTGATGAGGGCCAGCTGTCATCTTAGGGTTGCGTGCTGTACAGTCTGCAAACAGAGCAGGCATTTGCTGCAAATAAGTAAAGAAAATCACGTTTCACCGTAGGTGGCTTGTGCTCCACGCACGGCACAGAGCAAACACTTGCTCGGGTAACTACGGAAGTCGTCTTAGTCACGTGACAGGTCTTGCCGGTTCAACTTTCTGTTGCCAAACGGGGCAGCTAATGCTAACCTGTTTGCTAACGTCAGCTAGCTGTCGCATAACCTAGCTGTCAGGTGCGACACGGATGTCTCTTTAGAGTTTGCATTTGTCCAACAGCTTCAGCCGGTGAGCGTCACGCCGATAAAACCCCAGCAGGTTATTCAGTTTGCTAGCTAGCACCATGGCCAGTCTGCTGTCCGTGCACTGCGTTGTCTCTCTGAGGAAATCTGGCAGCCTAGTCGTTCATTTCAGGACTGCGGCGGCTCTGGGCGTCGATAAGCGAAGCTACAGCAGCAAAGCGGGCTCTTCAACCGAGTATCTGCACCAGAGTGTTGTACCGTCGATGCATTACCAGAAGAGTTTACCCAGGTAGGGAGCTCACTGAAAGCTGAAATTATTTCTTTTCACGTGACCTCAACATAACGTTGGTCTAATATGAATCTAAACCGCCTTGGAAATGTTGGTGTAGGAAGGTGTTCAAGTTAAAGGAGGTGACCCATTAAGCGTTTTTAGGTGAAAGGGCACAATTGATTTTTAGACCGATGGCCACTAGGGGGCGGTGCCATGACTGGCATCCACTGGGATCCAACATTTCCTGGACTGTTTAAACATTTTCTCTTTGATTGCTCCTTTTTTTTTTTTTTATTTGTTTAGGCTCCCCATACCAAAACTGGAGGATACTATCAAGAAGTATTTAGCTGCTCAGAGGCCTCTGCTGGATGATGACCAGTTCAGGTAAGCTTTCACAAGGAAGTAGAAACAGTTTTTATGGCATGAGGTTTTGGTCCTGCTGGACCTCAGGCTCCTGCAGGGGAGTGTCTCAAAGTGTTTGTGTCCGGGTGGGAGCATGGATGTGTAAAGAGCTGACTACAGCAGCAGAGGTGGGGCCTCGTTCATTCCTATGGAAGTTGCTCAGCGGCGCATGAAGCCAAAGAAGTTGGACTTTCCGGGTATAAAATTACCCAGATCTTCTGCATAAATTCGAGCTATTAATGCATTTTACGACCTTCAGGACATAATGACCTTTTTAAATGTTCGTACGGGCTAGTTGTTATACCTCAACAAAAAAAAAATCAGCTGTTTTACAGATGTCTCTTTCACAATGTAAGTCTATTGGGGGGGGGGGGGGTTCTGGGGCCAGTGTGACGGACCCACAAATTGTAATTACACTTTGTGTGGCCGCTATTTCAAATGCGCACTTCCTGGAGGCTTAGGTGGGAGGGCTCAGCCACAGTCTTTCTTTTCCTTCTTGCTCATTGTGACGGGACAGGCAGATAGCAGAGTGCATTTCTGGTAGTTTCTTTGGCTTCCACCCAGGTCCCTCCTCCTCCTCCCACTTGGGCCTGCAATCGTGTAAATAATTGTCAAAAAGTAACAAACTTTGCCTTGGTTTATCACACCTACGGTCTCAGCATCCCGATTGTTTATGTTACTGTTCCTGTGTCCCTAGACCTGCCCAGGGACGTAACACTCATTAATACTAACTATTTCAACAATCTTTATCCTGTATCCTTATAGAACAACGCAGAATCTTGGACAGGATTTCCAGAATGGCGTGGGGAAGCAGCTGCACGAGGAGCTGGTTGCTCAGGACAAAAACAATAAACACACAAGCTACATCTCAGGTGACTGCCATTCTGTCGATTACCAACCTGGAGTTGAGCATCACAAATGCAGAACCATCACTAATGAATCTGCGTTTCTTTCAGGACCATGGTTTGACATGTATCTTTCTGCACGCGACTCTGTGGTGCTGAATTTCAACCCCTTCATGTCCTTCAATCCTGACCCTAAGACCGAGTACAACGACCAGCTTGTGCGGGCCACCAACATGGTGTGCTCGGCAGTGCGCTTCATGAAAACACTGCGAGCCGGACTACTGGAGCCAGAGGTTTTCCACCTCAACCCGGCAAAGAGTGACACAGACCGCTTCAAAAAGCTCATCCGCTGGGTCCCGTCTTCACTGTCTTGGTATGGAGCTTACATGGTGAATGCTTACCCCCTGGACATGTCGCAGTACTTTCGCATCTTTAACTCAACTCGGATTCCCAAGCGTGGGCGAGATGAGCTCTTCACCGATGAGAAGGGGCGACATCTCCTGGTTATGAGGAAAGGCAACATGTATGTTTTTGACATTGTGGACAGGGACGGGAATTTGGTGAAGCCTGCAGAGATCCAGTCCCACTTGAAGTACATTTTGTCCGACCGAACGCCAGCGCCTGCCTTTCCCCTCGGGGTCCTGACCAGTGAGAACAGGGACGTGTGGGCCGGGCTGAGGGACAAGCTGATAGCTGCTGGAAATGCAGAGGATTTACGGATTGTTGACAGCGCCCTGTTCTCTATCTCTCTGGACGATGAAAGCATGAGGGACCACATTCACGTCTCCCACAACATGCTGCATGGCGACGGCTGCAACCGGTGGTACGACAAGTCCTTCAGCATCATTCTGACCAAAGATGGACAGGCGGCCATCAACTTTGAGCACTCCTGGGGCGACGGCGTAGCTATGCTCCGCTTTCAGAATGAGATCTTTAAAGACACAATCGAGCAGCCGCGCGTACACCCGGGCTCTGCCGCTGCTGCGGCGGATTCAGCCTCTGCTGTGCGCAGGCTGCAGTTCAAGCTGGACAGCGAGCTGGAGAATAGCATCAGAAAAGCAAAGGAGAGCTTTGACTCAGCTGTATCCAAGCTCAGCATTGATGCCATGGAGTTCAAGAAAGGTGGGAAGGATCAATTAAAGAAGAGCAAGTTGAGTCCAGATGCTATAGCCCAGCTGGCTTTTCAAATGGGCTTCCTGAGGCAGTACGGACAGACGGTAGCCACATATGAGTCCTGCAGCACTGCGGCGTTCAAGCACGGCCGCACCGAGACCATCCGGCCGGCCACCGTCCACACAAAACAATGCTCACACGCCTTTGTTTGCCAGCCTGGCCAACACAGCGTGGCGCAGCTGCAGGCCATGCTCAATGAATGCTCTAAATATCATGGACAGCTCACCAGGGAAGCAGCCATGGGTGTGTATAAGACATTTCTACATGTGATTACAATGCATGATACCATGAAATATTCAAAATACGGTCCCACAGATAGCAGATACCCGAATTACATATTAGTATTATTTATTATCTTGTATACACTAGTTAATATAATGACTTTAATATAACATTATATAAAAAGATAATGACCTGATACAGGTATATTGTGTGCACAATATAAAAATAAATCATCTTTCCAGACGAGGGTTCCATAAGTGAGTAAACATGGAGCGATTTCAGGCTAAACTGCTCTCAAAACACATGCGTAACCATTGGTCTGCTGTACTAACCACTTGTTGTTCTCACCAGGCCAAGGATTTGACCGCCACCTGTTTGCTCTGCGATACCTGGCCAACTCGAAGGGCCAGGATCTGCACAGCCTGTACACAGACCCCGCATATGCCGCCATCAACCACAACATCCTCTCCACCAGCACCCTCACCAGTCCAGCTGTGAACCTCGGTGGCTTCGCCCCGGTGGTGCCTGATGGGTTTGGCATCGGCTACGGTGTCCACGACGACTGGATCGGCTGCAACGTGTCTAGCTACCCGGCTCGCAACGTCCACGAATTCCTGCAGTGTGTTCACAAGTCTTTAGAGGACATTTTCGCCGTCCTGGAAGGAAAGCCACTCAGCTGAGAATCAAGCGTTTGTCAAAATAGCAAATAGAAGAAAAAAAACTGTTTTTACAGAAAACAGTGAAGGTGAGAGATGACACGGCTAATTAATGTCTCTGGGCACACGTGAAGAATGTATTTTGTACACCTCAAAATCTACACAGGGAGAATCAGTGCTTTAATAACACTTTTCTTTAGGAATTAAATGGTTAGGAATACAGGTGACCAAGTGACCGTGTCAGATTGACAGTCACATTTATTGTATAATATAAAAAAACCACATTGAACAATTACTGGGAAAATTGTTAGCGTTCCACTTTAAGTGATTCAATCCACTGGTTTTCTGAGACTTCAGTTTCATGTTTGACTGAATTGTACAACCATGTCCTTTCTGATAGCAGCATACTGTAGCCTGATGTGAAGCTGTAGCCGTTTTTAGTTTTACATGCAGTGACTGCTGACATTCATGGTGCTGGGCATTTATTCATTAGGGCTTTTCAGGTATAGAACATATTTGCAGTACAAATAGTCTGCCATCTGTAATGGAGCATTTGCAGATTGTCACTGTAATAACTGGTTGATTGTATATTGAAATAAAGAATTTAGTCACATTTTCTCATTTAATAAATGCTTGTGTAGCAACAATCTTTGCATTTAAAGTTGTACTAAAAATGTTATTTCTATAGAATATTCTATTTCACTAGAATATAATATGGATGGACTGTACAGTCATTGAAAGTTAACCCTTTATACAAGTAGCTTAGACAGAATTGCGTTTTCTCATTGTTTATTTAAAATAAAAAAAACCAGTTCAACCAAAAGCAAATGTACAAATGCAGTAGTACAACAGAAACATCAGCTAAAGCAATTAAAACGAGCAAAATCCACACTTAGATAGGCTTGATCTTGAAGTGTAGACCGATGAGACTGAAGACGAGACATTTCAGATCCTGCACCAGGTAGTAGAACACGCGAAGGCCTTCAGGGTCCCTGAAACACAATTTTAAAAGTTATTCCCATTTACAAACATACAGTGTCTTCTTCCCCCAACTCCTGGATATAATACTCACTTTGACTGGTTGACGTCAATCAAGGAGCCAATTTTGGAAGTCGTGAATGAAATGTGCTCGTCTCCAATGACGATCTCCAGTTCCTGTGGAAAATGACAGAAACAGGCAATTATTTTAAGGCTTCAATTACTACAGTGCCAGTGATGACATCCAAATCTGTGAGAGTCAGACTCCATGTCCATGTGATCAATGATGGAGAAACTATCAATGATTTGACCAAAGACTGAAATGTGGGATGCTCTGTATATGCTACCAAAATCTGACACTGCGTGTAAATTGTACCCGGTCATAACGTGGACACAGCCATCAAAATACGACCTATGGAGTCACCATTTTTTTTTTTTAGAACAACAGATACATTATGTGACCTTATCAAAAATGTTACGGAGGACACGAAATCTGACCGGTCACACAACGCGGTGCAACAGTGTTGAAGAAGCACTTTCTGGGGTGCAGTGGGCTCTGTGTGAAATATGAAACGACAGAAAGCCATTTTTCTCTCCAATTCTAAACATGCAAACACACCTGTCTGCCAACTCTGTCAGGGGGCGGCCACAGTGCGTCATCTTCCTTGGTGATCTCGCTGTCATCAATGATCCTCTTGAGCTCCTCCATCACACTTTTGTGTACATACGCCTGGGTTGGTACAGAGAAGACAGATGAAGCAGGTTGAACACGGTACGCGTTTGGAGTGGTGCCATATATTTATAACGCATATGATGTGAGAACAGACACATCTCAGATATTGATCTTGACATCAAAATGTGAATTTAATGTTATGTACTGTGTTCTGAGGATGACTGTCTACTTGGTGGTCTCTGCCCATCACTATCAAGGCCCTTAAAAAATGACCACAGCGCTCATCCTTAGTTTAAATACAATGCTGCAGGTAAGCACTAACAGTAAAGGCTAAAACAAAGTTAACAATGATATATTTAGTCACAGATATTGGGCTCATGGTTTGGAGAAAGGTAACGTTACGTGTTTTTAATAAGTTACCTCTTTCCTGATCATGACGTCATTCTTGTAGTTGCTGTTGTTTGCGTACCTCAGTTTACCTGCAAGAGAATAAAAAACAAAGTGAAGAGCAAATTTGAAACAATGCACGGCTTAACCACAAATCACACGAGTTTGTTGCCATCCCTACAGGCCTCATGGCGCTTAAACGCTCATGGCACAGTACGAAACAATTAACGCATTTATAATAAATATATTTTGCGGTATTAACTTAGTCCAAACATTAACTATTACTATTTATAATGCAACGGAAACCAAAGTGAGAATTTGGCGCTAGCACCAACTCGTTTTGGGGCTGCTGCGGCCTAGACGCTGCCGGGTGGCTAGCGACGTTAGCTGAGACGCAGGAAAGCTAACACGTCTATACTACCCGAAAATATACTGCCTGAAACTACACTTCCGCGTCGTTGAACTTACCGTCAGGTCTGAATTCAAATTCCAGGAACTCGTGTCCGAACTTTCCCTTGTGCCCAACATAATATCTCAAATAGAAGTCACTCGTTGACATCTTTGCTCTCCAGAAAGTACTCTTTCTGGTGAAGTCCGCGGAACAAAACTTGGTAAGCTAGCAAGAGCAGTTTGGATCCTCGCCACCCATGTACGCATGCGTAAAGAGTTTAAGATACTGTGCCCTGAGTGTTGTCTTTCAGGTAATTCCTACCGTACAATGGACGTCCTAAAATGTATTTAATTATTGACCTTATCTGTGAAATGATATTATTTCTTTAATTAAGTTAAATGTCTACGATGGGGTTTGGGTCTGCCCTTTTCTGCGAACAAGACACGAGAACGGGCTCTGCCTGAAAGACAAAGTCCAGGCATTACGCAAGGTCGTCGCATTTTATCAACGTCACATCCCGCACCAAGGGACCTTTCTGACTACAGCACACGTGTGGTTGTTAGGAACTAGGACCCATGGCAGGCTCGTTTTCTCAAGAGCTCGAGGATTTGTTGAATCCTTTGCCTAAATTTGCGGATCCAGAGGATGATGAAGACGAGGCCACCAAAGCCAAAGTGACTGAAAGATTCATCGGGGACGACGACGATGACGAAGATGGTGTTGGCCCCAGTGCTCTGCGGAAGCACAACACATCGCTGCTCGAAGAAACAGACGGACGGTATGTGGGGAAGGCAGTCTCTCGTAAACAGCTGCTGATCGATATTGAGGGATCTGGTGAGGAGGAGGAGGATGATGATGATGATGATGAGGAGGAGGAGGGCAGCCAAGAGGAGATAGAAGAAGATGAAGAGGAGGATTCTATGGGGGATGAAGAGGCAGATGATGATGATGATGATGAAAATGATTTAGAAGATGAGGAGCTGGTGGGCAGTGATGCTAAACTGGCATCTGAGACAATGGGCGCGGACGTGACCTTTCCTCGGGGAGTGGACTTCCACAAACTGACAGAGGGCATGGATGACCTGGGAGTGAGTGAAGATGATGACGGTGGCGAGGAGACCGAAGGCAGCGATGAAGATGACGGCTCCAGTGACGGTGAGGTGGAAGACGGTGATGAAGACGACGAGGGAGCTGTCCACACGTTTTCTCAAGACAAAGTAGACGAGGAGGTTGAGAAGGGGAAGGCCGTGAAGAACCAGCTGGCCCTGTGGGACCAGCTGCTCGAGGGCCGAATCAAAATCCAGAAAGCTCTGGTGACCACCAACCAGCTGCCACAGCCGCAGGCTTTCCCCGAGTTCAAGAGGAGGGGTGGAGCCGAGCTTGCAGGGGAGCTGAAGAACACCCACAAAGCTCTGAAAGCTCTTCAAAGATCCCTGCTGGAGCTGCACGACCAGCTGCTGTACCAGAATCCAGACACGAGGACCATCGCTCTGGGGACGACAGGGGCTCAGGGTGAAGACGAGGAGATAAACAGCGATGAGCATGAAGAGGGGTCAGTGCAGGAGGGTGGCGCGCCTAAACGAAAACTGGAGATGGCAGAGTACCCGGACTTCATGGCCAAACGTTTTGCCGCTTTCCAGCCTTACCGTAACGCCACGTTGCAAAAGTGGCATGACAAAACCAGACTGACTATGGGCAAGAGCAGCAAGGGCTTCGGGGCGTTCGACAGAAACATATTGACCCAAGTGGAGCAGGTGCTGATGGACAATGAGAGGCTGGTGCGGCGCACCCAGACCCGACGCTCAGAGTACAGAGTCCTGGGGAAAACGGAGGCCTCCGCCCCCACCTCTGAGACAGTCTTTCCCGAGGGAGAGGAGGCGGAACAACAGGTGAAGGCAAACACGCACCTAAAGGATCTGGACGAGGATATATTTGATGATGATGATTTCTACCACCAGCTATTAAGAGAGCTGATTGAGCGCAGGACGAGTGCAGTGGACCCCAATGACCAGGTGGCTATGGGCAGGCAGTGGCTGGCCATCCAGAAATTACGCAGCAAGATCAAGAAGAAGGTCGACACCAAAGCCAGCAAGGGGCGTAAAGTCCGATTCCAAATCCACAGTAAGATGGTCAATTTTATGGCTCCCATTGACCACAGCTCAATGAGCGACGAGGCCCGCAGCGAACTGTACCGCGGCCTCTTTGGTCAGAACTCCACTGTCAGGGAGTGACGTTACGGGCCAAAGTGCCAGGATGTTTTTTTTCCCCCCCGCACTCTCAGGAACAATGTCAAGCATCAGCCTGGCTGGGCAGTTATGGGGCTCTGACTTGACAGAATATGGACTCATGGAGCACATAAAGCTCTTCATAAATACCTTTTGAACTGAGTAGCATTTTCAGAATGTGTTGATGCCTAATGACTAATTTGCGATTAAAAAAAATAAATAAAATTTGCATGCACGAGTGTTTCATCCAAAACAAAATGCACAGCGAGTGGATCTGACAGAAAACAATGAATGTGTCATCTCGTCATGTCATGTGTACTTCAATTTTTTTGTGAATCGTCTCAATTGCATACAACAAACTATACAGTATATTAATCTCTGTAGTATTCTGTTTTTGCAGTTAGTGTAAAGCAGTTGATCCTGTCTACACTAACATGAGATGAGATGCTTGCGCCACCAGACGTCTGTCAAACTACAACTAAGGTTGTTTTGTGAGCTGTTTCACTATCATCCTCAACGAGTTAGACAATTCCAGCTCCTTCATGTCCTTTTAAGCATTGCATTGTGGGAGAATAGTGTCCATCAACAGCATATTGGAAAGTCGCACATTGTTCTTTTTTAGTATGCGTAATTGACTGTATGATTATACTGTTATTTTCTCTCCAATGTGAACACACTACAAACTGAAAACCTGCTTATAATTACTGTGTTTGCAGCCTTTGTGTCACAAAACCAAGACTTGTATCATTACATGCATTGCAGAAGCCTTAACTCAGAAACTCCAAACATGAGGTCTCTTAAATTTGTCTTACCATGTGGATTTCCATATTCAATTAACAATTCAATTTTATTTTCTGTAACTGTTCCTTAAGTGTTGTCACACTGCCAGGAATAAAATTCCAGTGGACAGATGTTTTTGTTTTGTTTTTTGCTGGCCAGAAAGCACACACAATTAAATATTTTGATTGGATAAAAACACTGGATGATCTTCACAGCATACTGTATATACAGAAAAAAACCCCAGTTGTTCCCTCTCTGGTGCTCATAATCACGGGAACAATCGCTCCCGCTCGGTGAAAAGACGCGGTTCATACAAAGTCTTGAAAGTTTGGAAAATGCAGTTATGTTTTGGAGGTTAGGAATACACTTGAATTTGAATATACTTGTTGAAAAAAAATCTTGATTTAACATAATCTGGCATTTCATCGACAATCACTCATGTAAACCAAAACATTTTTAATATTTCAAATGAAATAATCCCATCATTTTATTTGATCGTCTCCTGGCGTTTATAGTAACAATGAAAGGCTTAGAGGTTCTGGGAAGGTTTTGTTTATGTACCGTGAATATGTAGATTTGAGTAAAACAGAACATTGTCTTTATAAACAGATTAGATTTCGAAACAGATATATATTTCGAGCACCTGAGAACTTTATAAGAAAAATGTGTACAGGAAGAAAACTCCATTAAACATTTACAGAACACATTTACATTGGGTATCTTGTACTTGTATTTTCACAGCTCAGTGCATTTAGTAGCACCATTTTCAGTGTGTAGGTTTACGCCTTTTAAATTAAACTTGCATACGTGTTCGTCTGAGGATTCGAGTTTATGGGAGTCAAAAAAAACGAAACCGGTAGTTCTACAACATTCATTGTTCATCTTATTAAATGTGTTACAGTAATGTATTTTCATTTTAATGCTACTTAAAACTTACACAATTAGTCCACAAAGACAGCATGGAAAATTATCTTTGGTGGTGATGTCATACATGACATCATTTGAGGCGGGTCGGTTGTTTAATTTGACTAATAACCAATTCTGTTTGTTAAATTTACACAAGACAAAGCAAGTGAAACATGACACAAACATCAGAAATCTCACTCCGGTACATTGCTTCAAAATCTATTTGTATAAGTCAAAATAAAGGGAATACAGGTGCAGCTGTAATGGTAGTAAGAGGATAAGGCCCTGCCATCAGACGGCATGTTGCTACACTGCACTTATTGTATGGTTAAAGGCTGTCAAGTGTTGGGAAATCTTTTAAGACACCCCAATTGCTTCTTTAGTTCGCTTCTCTGTTTCAGTGCTGTGGGAAGAGGCAAGCAGCAGTTTGAAATTAAATTACAGCCCCTTTGTCTTTCTCCCCCTTCAGTGGCACAAAGAACACAAGCTCAAGAGAAAAATATAACCGACTACTTTAAACCAGCTTCTGTTCTTATTCATTTCCTCAGTACAAGCAGAATTGCATCAAAAGGAAGCTTTTGGATTTCCTGGCAATTATTCTTGCCTTGTTAGCCACAACGTAGAGCACATTCAGCACAGCATTCAGCAGAGCACATGGGGGGGGGGCTGAGCTCAGTGGGGCCAACTGCTGGACTCCATGTTTGGCTGCTTCTTTGTCGTTCCGTAACCATTTAACCACCCGTTCAGCCTTTTCGTCAAGCCACCATTCAGAATGTCCTGGATGTGTTGGACTATGAGGTTTATAGCAACTGCATGGAGAGACAGAGACATTGTGTGGTCAGCATCAGTCCCAGTTTGTGTCTCGCACATGTTGCCGTTACATTTGAGTCACAAAGCTAAAAGCATCGTTTCAGATTTCTCAAAAAAATACAGAGTGATCTTGGGAGAAAAACAAGGTTATTTAACAAAAGTTACTGCTGTTCTTAAGGAATTTCCGGAATTCAGAAAGACTTAAACCATCTGGATGAAAATGTTTTCCCATCATTCCATCCGCTACATGATAAAATAAATATTTTTAACCCATTTCCCCAGCTGCACTTCTTGTTCCTAATCCAAACAAAGATGGTAGTAGGGAATACATCATCTCAATTTGTACAATGTGACTCAAAATTTAAAACTTATTTCCATTACAAAATAATCCTATTTTGCTTGTGAGTGAGAGCAACAACATGTCATTTCTGAACCTGAATTAGGAAATACTGTCGCAGCTTTGCACATTTGTTTTTCCAGACAGAATATTTTTTTTATCCAGACAGTTAGAGAAGTCCTCCGGAACGACCTTCCGGGTTTTTAGCCATGCTAGTGGTGTGGATCTAGGGATGGCAATGTCGGTCTGTTGGTCCAGACTGAAATAACTACTGGATGGATTGCCATGATGTTCATGGTCCCCAGGGGATGAATTCTGCTGGTGATCCTCTATCTTTTCCTCTAGCACGACCAGCAAGTCAACCCTTTTCCACTTATCCTGTGAAACATCTCGATATCTACTTGATGGATTAGAACAAACATTCATGGTTCCCAGACGATGGCTTCAGTGATCCCCACCACAAGCTTAAAATGTATCCGATATTTTGTTGTATAGGACTCAGTGAGATTAGTCCGGGTAAAATAGAAAAAGAAAATAATAAGTAATAGAAGAGGAAGAGGAAAGGATCAGGGTGATGGAGGAAATTTTAAACATTATTTTAAATTTAACTGTCCGAGTTTTATTTTTCTTAACTGTTTCTTCTGTTTTCTGTCAAATATGCTATTTTTATGTTTGCCCGTTATTATCTTTAATGCTTTTTATTTGCTTTTAAATATTATTCTGTTCAAGTTTTACTTTTCTTAACTGCATTTCTGTTTTATGGCATTCTCTTCTGTAAAGCTTGGTGCATTTAATATCTTTGTTGTAAAGCACTTTGAACTGCATTTCTTGTATGAATGGTGCTATATAAATGAAGTTTATTATTATTAT
>JAVQJF010003785.1:0-16828 GCA_036023855.1 Gadopsis marmoratus
GCAATAAAGCTGTTTCTGATTCTGATGAATCCTGGCATTGTCACCTTGGAATATGCCCGTGCCGTCAGGGAAGAAAAAATCCATTGATGGAATAACCTGGTCATTCAGTATATTCAGGTGACTTCATTCTTTGGCCACATAACGTTGCTGAACCTAGACCTGACCAAGTGCAGATCACAGCACTGCCCCCACAGGCTTGTACAGTAGGCATGATGGGTGCATCACTTCATCTGCCTCTCTTCTTACTCTGATGCGCCCATCACTCTGGACTCTCCTTCCAGTTTTTAAATGCATTGGACAGTTGTTAACCCAATTTTAGTAGTTTCAGCAATCTCCTTAGATGTTTTGTTTGTTTGATGCATGGCAACAATTTGACCCTTCTGAAACTGATTAACATCTTTTCCACGACCACAGGATGTGTCTTTCGACATGGTTGTTTAAGAAATGAAAAGCTTCTCACTGCGTCAGTTAGGGTTAAATAACTTGTTGCCAGCTGAAACATGATCACCCATGCAGTAATTATCCAATGGGAGGCTCTTACCTATTTGCTTAGTTAAATCCAGGTGGTGACTTTTTTTTTTTGGCCAGGCAGTGTATATGAAGAGATTTGCACTTGGTTGGTCAAAATAAAAGACTCTTTCTCTGCATAGTAGTAATTGCTCCCCCCACTTCCCGCCCTCCCAGTCCTCAAATGACCCTCTATCTGGCCCCACTCCTCTCAGGGCAGACTCTTTGACCTCTCCGCTTTCCCTTCATGGATAGTCCCTGCTGTGTGATGCGGAGGCCCTATATGCATGTCTGCCCGAGCTCGACCCCTGCAATAGGCTGCCACACCAAAGTCCACGTTCCAAAGTTACAGAGCTCCTGCAGCAATTCCGGCATGGCTTCAGAGGATGACAGCCGATGGTCGGGGCGCTTCAGTTGAAGGATGTGTCCAGTGCTCCAGTCTCCTGCCATGCTGGGTCCCAGGTGTGTATCCTTTCATGGACATAATGTGTTCTTTTTTCCCCGTTTCTCTTTTGTGCATCCTGGGTGAATTAGCATGTGATGCAAGTGCAGCAATGACTGTGGACTGGAGTAGCGTAAACTGAAAAGGTTAATGGAGAAATGTCAACCATAGATGACTGGAGGCACTGGGGGAAAGTAGAGGATTGTGCTCAACTTGGCAAAGGCACTACTACTGTAGTCATTCTTATCCAGTGTCCGCTAGCACCAATTAGACTGCACATAATGTCAGTGTGAACAGTGATTGACTGGCAGGCATCAGCAGTAAAATGCCTAATTTAATCCATTTACTAATTAATAAAATGACATAAGATATTTAGTTATACTGTATACGTGCCGTGTTAAAGGTGCCTAAAGAAAAAGGCCGTCTCGAGAGTAAGAGCCATGAAAACGCAATGATTAGTTAAGACCCAAACCCCCTTGACGAAGACAATTTGACTAAGGGTTTGTGGTTAATATGCAATGACTGAACAAATATTTTACCAGTGCAATCTTCTGTAGCCAAGGCAGGAGGTGTGTAAACCAGATAAATGACTCAACGGACATCCTATTTCAATGGTTTATGCCAGAGTAGTAAAAACGACGACTGCTAGGCTCCTGTTTTCTGCTGTTATATTTAAATCATACTTGTGTGACTTACAAAGCCATGTTCTCCTCTGCCACTGCGCTGAATGCCAACTGAGAAAATCGAGATTACTCATTCAATATATCCAATCTTTGTCGAGTAACTGAAAATATTGGGACTTGATTACAGTCATTGTTGTAATATTGATTCATGTGTGGGCTGTGGCAGCAGCAATTTCACTCATGTGGAACTGTGGTTTGAAATACAGTTCTCAACAAAAGGCAAACAGTTACTGACAAGGCAATTTTCCACTCAAGGTCTCCACAATACATTAAGTAAGGTCTAACTTAACCCCATAGATCATGGCATGAAAACCAAAATATATTTCACTGGCTGGATGCCTCCCATATGACAAGACTGTAATTACAACGGGATATAAATAAAATGCCTCAACGCAGTGTGCATAGTCATGTAAGAAACTTAATTGGAGGGGAAAAAAACCTGAGAACCAATTGACCTTTGCTTAATCACTTTGCCTTTTTTAGGCGTTGTCAGGAACAAGAAAGAATAACTGTTCTTCGGAGCTGCATTTAATGGACCTGGAGGAATTGGGTCAGTTTTGTTCTGGCTCCCTACTCCAGCACATTGGATGACATGTATCAAATGACACAATAGGTTAAAATACTGGCTTTAATTTTAAGCCGCTCTAGTCGACGATGACTAAAAGGACTGCGTAACGTTACTCGCAGTGACGAGCCTACAGAGAATAATCACCGGCCTCTGCTGTTCCCCTCAGATGGATGGGGCTTTCTAGCATCATTCATCTCATTTTGTTTTTTTATGTCCCTCAACTTTACGGTTTTGATTCTGTTTCCAGCAGCAGCAGGCACACAGCTAATGTTAGCGACTAGCTGGTGAACATTGTGGAGGATTTAGCAGCAAAAGAAATTTCCCACAGGAGTTGGTGGCGAAGGAGGAGGAAGGAGAAAAGATATATAGCTGGGTCAATATTGGTCTTACATTCATCAGTTGGCCAGATACACAACTCCAAATGAATGCTAATGTTGCTCTGTGTCTGCTGGATGTGTTAAATAAGCAACTGGTAGTTTATGCATTCACCATATCACATTTAAAGTGCAACTTGACACCAGGCTGAAAGGCAGCATTTAAACGGCTCTCTCCATTTGAAGTTTCAAGCTTGTTTGACTGCTGGGTGTCATCAGAAATGTGCTCCGTTGCACCTGTAACCACACCCAACGCTGATTCCACCACAGCAAGGTGAGAAGTATTTCATTAACGTCAGCATGTTTTTTTTACATGGTCACTTAGGGTAAAAAGGCACCACCGGTCCTACACAAATAATCAAAAACCCAAAAAGTTGAAAGTCAGTCTGTTTTCTTCAAAACCCCCAGTGGAAAAAAAAAAGTCACTGTCGCAATACAGACACTTAACACACATGTACCTCCTTTATGGGTTAAAGCTTTCTGCGGCTGATCTCTAAAACTGAACACAGAATGAGTGAAATGTGTTGACAATAAGACATTTTTCCCCACACGTTTGGATTTGTCTTTATTCTTCCAGGCTTCGTGGTTGCAGAAATGAAAACGGCTGAGAACAATATAGGCAAGTCTTTCATCAGACATCTGTCATCTCATCCTCCATCTCATCCCCCTCCGCTTCACCTTCCACCTCGCCTTCTTCTTCCTCTTCCTCCTCTGATGTCACATCCAGCTCATCCATCTGGGAGACGCACGTTGGACACGAGCAGACAAACAGGTAGTTCTCCCTGGGAAGAAAATGTTGCGCCAGTCACATTGTTGCACCTCTAACAAGAGCTAAATTAATCAGAAGCACGTTACATTCTGCTGTTGAAGTGCCGTTAAGCAGCTGCTGCACACTAGAGCAAATTAGTGATTAATACTATAATTAATAATTGTGGTGCAATTTAATACTTCCAATCCACCAATGTGAAATGGGGGCTCATGAAGGTTCACACCACCAGCCTGGAGTGCCGCTGCACTTTCTCAAGGCTGAGGATCATCACATGATGCAGTAAAAACTTCACGCATCTCAGAGACTTGCAAAACAAACTTGATACACCCAAGGTGGGCGAGTTGGGGTGTAACTCAAATATGGATCGACATCATGCTGATCAATGAGGAGCGTAAGTACAGGGGCAGCCATCAGACCCCCCTAGCATCTCTGCCTCAAGACTGCCCATTATTGCCTGGAAGGCTTTTTATTGATCCAGATGGAATTCGTAACACTATGACCTCATTCAAGTGATTTATCCAAGGGATTACAGATGTTTACCTCAGAATTTTGTGTCTGCTATGGCGGCTTCGGTCCCGCTGACAGCAGTCCAAATAACTGATGCAGATCTCCTGAAAATTTAAGAAAGCAAACGGTTGAACTGGCTGAAGAACCCCAACATCAGTAACATGACGTTATTGAGCCTAGAAGTCTTGACAATAACAGTTTTGGCCCATAAACATGCTACAGGTATTTTACAAATGGCAGAAATAATTCAGGTTTTTCCAATGTTTCTCCGCTCATGCAGGAAGTCGCTGTGTCCTTCCATCGACAACGTGCTCCTGTCCAGCATTCAAAGGAGAGATTTGCTGTGAAAGTAGCGTGGCTGCTGCTGTGACATTACTGTGCCGTGCAGATGCAAGGCTTCTCAATCTTTCTGACAGCTTGACAAACCCACACCAATCCTCACAGTCTCAGCATTCTAATACCATGTGACAAGGGAGCATACAAAGCTAGAGACGGATGTTCTGTCCCATCTATCCCAAGCCAGAATTTATCACTCCAAACCCAGACGTGTCAGCTGACCTCTCCTGGGTTGATGTCACTAAGGGCACTGAGCTGAAGCAGGAAATTGTTCTCGGGGAAGGACGCCTCTGCGTTGGGTATGCAGCTGTGGTTACCTGCAGGGGTCAAAGAGGTAACATGACAAAAGAAAAGGAAAAAGGGGGTCATCAGACAGCCTCTTAACCAGAGTAACAGTGGCTTTGAGCTGAAGTGACAGTTCTCGTAACATGGACGTCATCTGCACTCACATGAGCTTTGAAGCAGAAAAAGTCCAGAGCCCTCACAGTTTAGAAAGTCTCCCGTTTCTACAGAGAACAAGACAAATAATGCAAATTCTTCTTCGACCTTTGTTGAGATCTGAACACAGCTTGCGTAATCAGCCATGCCACTGGGTCAGCACTGCAGCACAGACAATAATAAACACTCACTCATACAATATGACTGTCGCAAATTTGCTCAGTTGAGGCAAAAATAAGTTACTCCAAAAAAATAAAAAACACTGCAAGACCGAGATAAAACGGTGACCTTTCTCAATGTCCTTGTATAGCTGGTCGATAAAATTGTCCAACTGCTCCCTCTGCTGGGCAGAAAGCTCAAGTGCATCACAGGCATGAACCCACTTACTCAGGGAACTGAAATTGAAGAGAGACATAACGCACAAAGAGAAAGAACTATTTTAGCCAAACTCAGTTCTGTTAAAAGCTGAAGTGAAGAACAGGAGAGGAGAGTGTTCACCTGGTTCCGATGCCTTGTCCGTTAGTTCCCACAAGAGCAAACAGAGAGCGGAAACCCTCAGGGACAAACCACTGCAATACAGTCATATCTTTATTGATACATGCCGGAGGATTATTAATTTCATGTAACCCTTAAGGTCAGAGGTCGGGGTCAGCTACAGCATCTCTTACATCAGGATGTGAACATTATTCTGGATCTCATACCAAGTTCAGTAACATATCTCAGAAATTAACTTCCATCATAATATACATTTCTATACTTAAGTTTTCCTAAAACAGCATCAGCATGAGGAACACGAGGAACATTTCAGATGTCATTTATAGCAAAAGGGATTTAATAAGTAGGGCAACATAATAACATTTTTGGACTAAAATTTGAATAAGTCAATTTGCACTTTCCAATATTGTGATGCCCATTTTCACACATTTGAACTATTAAGTGATTTAAAGTACTAGTTTGACAATGTGGGACAGCTTATAGTCTTTCTTGCCAAAAGCTAGATGAGAAGATTGATACCACTCTCATGCCTGTGCTGTAAATATGAAGCTACAGCCGGGCGACAGTTAGCTTAGCATAAAGACTGTAAACAGGGGAAACAGCTATGCTTCTCTGGGTTAAGTATATATGACTTCCTTAGCCGGCCGTAGTGACTTCCTGGAGTGTTGTCGTTACACAAGAAGTAGCCCAGTTCACTTGTTTGGTGTTTGAAACGAGGTATAACATGTAAATTAGTGAGCTTTAGCTAGATTTTAGTTTCCAGCCGTTTCCCCCAGTTTCCAGTCTTTATGCTAAGATACATCAACCAGCTGCTGGTTGTAGTTTCATATTTACTGTACAGACATGAGAGAGGCATCAATCTTCTCATTCCTAAAATGTCCAAATCATTCAGTTAATCAAGAAAATACATTTTTGATTAATTGATGATGAAAATCACTGTTAGTTGCAGCACCACAGCTAAATATGGGGAAACATTCAGAAACATGTTGTGGTTACATTTGAGCTTTTCTTTCTTACCCGACTAAGATGATCGTCACAAAGTGCTGCTTTGAAAAGGCTGAGTAACAAGGCCAACTGCCCCTGTAGAAACAATGTTTGATAGATAAAAATGTTATTTTACACAACAGAAAACATACATCGTGAGCAGTGGGAATTCAAACTGTCAGGAGGGAATAACACGGTCACGCTTTGCTTATTGAGCTGTAAAGAACAATGATTATAATAAGAGCATGATATTATCTTTGCCAAACATTAGAATTTTTGCACCGCAACACTTTCACATTTCAAGTAGAAATAACATGACTTACTTTGAACTGCTCTCCCAGGAGCTTATGGGCGATCTCCTCTTCCTCGTTAGCTGCCCGGCTACACAAGTGTGAGAACAGCTTCTGCCAGTGTGCTTTGTCTTTGGCCTGGACAACATAACCAATATCAACAACAAACACTGCGTCACTTAGTTACTAGAGTGTTTTTGGGGAGTGGGCAATAAAAATCCAAGTACATGCAGAATGTTATTCCCCTTCACAGCAAGGTGTTTCTAATATTTGTCTTTGCATGGATACCTGCAAGATTAGTGAATGCACCAGGAGGAATTCAACCCCCAAATAATTTCTACCCAATACTTTAGGAGCTAAAAGTAATCGGAGACTCACCTGTTTGACCACAGCTACCATTCTGGCCATAAGCATGATGCTGGAGGTCTCTGGCGGATAATGCATACTCCTGAAGGGAAGACAAGTTACATTTTTAAAGAGAATCATCATCTCAAGAGGTTTTTACGATGGAAATATGTATAAAATGCTCTCGCACCTCCATGCATCTTTAAGCTTGTTGATGGGGTGGTCCGGATCGTCCTTGGAGGGACCCAAACACAGAACTCGATGGTACTGATCTGCTGCAGCATGTCGACACTCGCTGCTACAGTACATCACCTGCAGAGGGAGACTGGTTTATAGGAATCATAAAACCCTGAAAATAAATGAATTATTGCAAGTGACAGGTACAAAAATATTACATAGTGTGTTAAACATATAATAAACTTTGCGTCTCTCTCTCTGGCAACTCCACCCCGGACCCCCATATAGCCCTGTTTCCTTACTTGGAAACCACATGTCTTCGTCGCCTAGCAACGACTATTGTGTGAGGCCGCTGTAATCAGAAGTTAGTTGTATGGTTTTTTATCACCTTTGAAGGGTAATCTGACTTGGAGGTCGAGGTGAATGTTATCTGGCCAGCTGAATAAAGCAAATCACAAATGAACAAACCTCCATGACATTTCCCCGCACACCTTTTCCTGCACAAAGAGGGCGTTTTCCAAATCAATGGATTCCTCGGTTTTCAGTGTCTCGTATTACAATGCAGTGTCAACTAAAGTCAATCATGTTTTGGCACTTTTTTTTTTTTAAATCCACACTATTAGTGACACAAACCTTTTCTTTGGCCACATCAAGAAAAACAAAAAAAAAACCATAATTTTCCTCCGAAATGAAAAAAATGAAGCAATATTTAATATTTTTTAAAGTAATCACAGAATATAGACCAAATCTTGCATGTCTTCATCCCTTTTTAAAAGTGGAGTTGAAAGAACTCTATACAGGGCAGGTTATACGAATTCATTCTTTTTGGGGGTTTTTTTGGAGATCAATATAAAACACATCTTTTTAGCATTTTATTTTCTTAAAATTGTTTTATTCTGTGCTTTTACTGCATTTGGTCTTTTTAATTTAATTTGTTAAATGGTTCTTTATTTGAGTCTTTATTATTTGGATTTTATTGCACGTTACATAATTTGATTGTCTTTTGTGAAGAATTTTTAAAGTGTTATAAAAGTAAAGGTATTATTATTATTATTATTATTATTATTATTATTATTATTATTATTAAGGAACCCAAATCAGGTTCACTACTAAATAACACGCAAATGGCTTAGTTTGTGTGTTTACATATCTAAATTATTACAACAAATACAAAGAAACTGCCAAAGATAAAAGATGTCTCAGTCTTTCCCTTTGGTTAATAAAGAAATAAACAGATGGATCGGCTTATTGATCCATAATACCCAATACTGGCCTCTGAATATTGACCCGCTGAGTCATGTCATCCACCACAGATGCAGTGGAAGTTCCTCGCTGACCACAACTGGCTCAGAAATCAATATGCGCCTTGTCTTACATTGATCTCACCACTTGTTCCAGAGGATTTTCCTTCTGTGAGAAAAGTGTGGGTCTTCAGAAACCAACATCGGTCAAATCGGGGTTCTGGACCTTTGAGTGGACTCGTGTGATGACGACTGGACTGACCTGGCACTGAGGGCAGGCTTGGTGCAGCTCTGGTCGAACATGGCAGAGCTCCGGGTGAGGAAGGCTGAGTCCGGGGATGCCGCTGAGTCTCCTCGCGTTGTCCTCTGCGGTCTCCAGAGCACGTAAGCAGTACTCGCAGGCTAGAAAAAGAAAGGACCGCTGGCGTTATTAATGCAACATCAGTCTCGTTCCTTGCGTATTAAACGCAAGACGCAGGAAGCAGCTCCCTGTACACATCTGGCCAGCACTTTCAGTCACTTCACTAAAATGTTGCATGTCATTTGAGCACAGTCGACACACCTCACCTTTATATTTATACAAAGCATTCCACAGGAACTGGGCAGAGACCAGGGGCCGCTCGGAGAAAACGGCGTCTCCCTTCTTGATGCTCCTTTTGGCGAAGAGACCCTTCCCCTGTAACGCAAATGTCAAACCATAGTACAGCTAGTCTACTGTAAAACACACATCCCAAACTGGGGTTTAAATGCTTAAAAAGTGCCCCGTCCATCCTTTATTCCCTGCCCTGTCGACGCAGCAGAGCCGCAGAGGCAGAAATGGGCTGGAATATGCCTTTTGACCTTTATGCCTCAGACTCCCCCTCAGCACAGACAACATCTCCTTATAAAATGTTGATTTCATTTGCTTTCAGCCTCCTCACACTGTCGCAGGATTGACAGCCCTGATCAGCGGCCACAGATGACGAAGTGGTGGATTTCTTATCCAATTCCAATAAATACACTAGGCGGCAAACACTGCGATCTGGGCTCCCAGACCACCTGCTTCGTGTCACTGCCAGTGACCTACAGAATCAGCTGCCTTCTGCCCTCCAACATCAACCTCAGAGGGAATAAAGATGGACTCAAAGGTGTTTTGTGACCTGGGAAGACAGCTGTGCTGAGCCCTACATCCCTGTAACGTCGAGCTATAAGGGATATTTAACTTCGGGTGCAGGTTGTGTCGGTCTGACACGGTGACTTGGTCCATTCAGACCACGTCCTAATAAGTGTAACGGCGGTTTCTAATGGCTGCCTGCACTCACTGGGCCCACAAACCGGCAACCTCGGGACGCCAGCAGACGCGTCGCAGGCAGCTCCGGTGAGAGAACGTCTCATTCACACACACGAGTCCAGTTCTTGGGGGGAACTTTCCGAGCCCGGCGGTCTGCGCTGCGCCGGTTCAGGACTCGGAACCTCTTTGGGCCGCCAAACTCCGGAGCGCCTCACCTTGACGTTGTCTATAAATCGGACTTCCACGCCTGCGGCGACTTTGCCGGGATCCACGCAGAAGGAAAACATGTCGTCCAGGGGAGCAGCCATGTTCCACGCGACCTGTTCCCCTTTCAACTCTGACGCTGACGCTTTATCTCCGGACAGGCACTGCAGCGACGCCCAGTGGTGGACACGCACACTGCAGGTTGGCGCACAGCTCCGGCGTTGGACATGAACTGTGTCGCTGCAGGTGACCAAGAAGAAGAGTAGGCGTCAGTGAAACTGTTTTGTGAGCTGAAAAAGAACTGTAGCAAATATGCAATGGAATAATACATATACAAATAGTACGTTTACAATCAATACCTCCAGAGCTGTCAGACACATATTCCAGATATCCAATAAATACTCACAGATGTGACAATGTAACATATAACTATGTAGAAAGGAGTAAATCCCACATAATCACATTAATGCATACATACTATCCTTCATAACTGGCAGCTACAAAAATACTATAGGGGTGCAAATATTTTCAATCATTAAAATTTCATAAAGTAGTGAAAATGTCTGAACCCCAAAGGAACATTATCCCATTATTATCAAAATAGTGGCAGATTAACTTTGAAACTTTCTGGCAGTCGACTAATCAATTACTTGCAATCATTCCAGCTCCGAAAAAAACATTTTTCCTGTCCAATAAGGTGCAATACAGTACAGTATTAAGTGAGTGGATTTAATATCAATAAAGGTAATACAAATAAAGATTATAAAATTAGTGATATGACAAATAAATAAGTGTCGATTGAAAAGGGAAATAAAACCTACTGTAAATGTTGCAAACAGTAAAACCACAATGGCCCGAATGCAGAAGAAAACCCATCTTCTAGCAACACAGCTGAAGCAAAGTGTTACATACAGTGAAATGTCTGGAAATAAAGTCGTCACAATAGAAAGTAAACAGAGAAAGAGCATTTATTATATATTATATAGATAAATGTTTTACATTGTTTGACTAGCAAACATTTAATAAACTTGTAGCAGAAGTATTTTACAAAGAATTAAAAACACTAGTTCATAAACAGTAGTATAATATATAGGTTACACTTTTATATTGTACAAAAGAAGTAATTCATTAGGAATACAATAGTGGTTTAAGAAACAGTAAGGAATGGAGTAAAACATCCTTCCTACAAGTTAGGAAAGAAGGTTAGTATATAAATGTTTGGCGACTGTAGAAAGGAAATGTCGAGACAGTTTTATTCTGCATGTTGTTGCACATTATTGGGGTTAAAATACCTGGCATGTGATAAACTGACATTTACCAGTTTAAACAGTATGTAAACTAATGTACATGTACAGCATAGACATGTACAGTACAGCCACTGATAGAGTGGCTTCACATTGGCAATATTGTTCCATAGTAATTGATTCCTCCGTTACTCCCTCATCAGCATTTTTCTCATTGTACAGAATATATCAGCACCGCAGCCTGGTTAGTGCAGAGTTTCCCTGGAGAGTTCCAATACTTACATTTTGATATCTATTGCAGTGTTTCCCACAGGTTAAAAATATGCTTGCGAGGAAGCTTTCACTCAAGCTCCTTTTGCCAACCATCTCCATCTTAACAATACAACAAACTAGAACCTGACCAATAAATTGACAGTGCAGGTAAATTAGCTGATATTGGCTTATTGCAGATGTATCAGTATCAGCCTATTTTCACAGCAGATACAGCAGACAAGTAACAAGAAATTGCAGTACAGAAAGGCTAAAGATAATTTAGGGCCAGGGTCTCTGGTGTGTCCTGCAGAAGACACTGATGAGGTTTTTGTTACAGTAAACAGTGTAAAACGGGTGACAAGGTATAGCCTATGTGTGGGAAACACTGTATTGTATATATTAAAATAATTGTATTAATGCTAAAAAAAGTGATTTTTACGGTAAATATATCATCATTTCTATATACAGAGCTTCTTCCTTGCTCTGATAAACAGAGAAGATCTGTCCCATTTTCAAACACAGACAAAACCATGATTCAATAATTACTGGGATCTTGAGAACTGTTAAAAAACAAAAACCCTGGGTCAATACATGACGATCTACAGGCTCTATGATGGAGAAACCCTGTTGTAGGTTCTCCCTGACAGCTATTCACAATCCTCTCCGCTCCCACACCATGCCATCCATCCATCATAAACCCTTGTTGTAGGTCACCACCTTGCAATCTGTTGCCATGGCGATCTCCGGCTCGAGGCAAGACACCTCAATCTGCAAAAAGAAAAAAACCCACAAAGGTAAAGACTGATGGTAAGATTTTAGCTCTGCATCTCTCCGAGTCTGCCTTGAAAAACACTTTTGACTTTTAGTTAGACGTGGGAAGAATAAGAGATGAATACAAGCTTGTGGGCCGGGGCCGTGCATGTCAAGTGATGTATGTGTAGTTTGAATTTATTCCCAGCTGCTCCCTCAGCCATCTGGCCTTGAATCAGCGGTAGAAGCCGTTGAACCGACGCTTTACTGTACCTGAGACATCTGGGGGAACAGGCTGATGGCCACAGGCAGGGAGAGGCCGAAGGTAACAAGGCACACGAAGCTGTGGATGGGCAGCAACAATCTGCGGTTGCTCTGCAGAAATCGCAGCCTACACAACGAGACGAGACGGTGATAAAAATAAAAAAAAGGAAACACGAGTCTGCTGTGTGGATCGATCCCAGATGATTACTGCGAGTTATTTTTGGATCTGGAACAAAAACATCATGCGCAGATTTGGGGGAGCTATTTTCCACAAGTAGTGGGTGGGAGATGTGTGAAAATTCCAGTTCTGTGTATAAGGAGCCCCACTGCAGATATCTTCTTTTATTTACCTCTCTAGGTAGGACATGATGATTGGGGGCAGGACAAAGATTGGCATCGGGAGGACCACACGTGTGAAGGCGGTCTCCATGATCGCCTGGGGAAAAAGATGAGAACATTGTGCACACGCTTCATTTCAAATACTGCAATGAGTTGGATTTAATTTCCCCCTTTCATGAGATCGGATGGGCGCTGACTGAGCGACAGGAGACGAGCAGGAAATTATGCATTTACCCCATTATCAGCCGCCATCCCATTTTCAATTCATTTTTACAGAACAGCGTGTATAAACATGTTCAGTGCAGTCGAGTAACAAGTACGCAGAGTATGTAAAAATAAAAAAAAAGCCACTCACGTGTCTTGCAGCAATTTTGGAGGATCCCACCACATGCCCGTTGTTGTCCAGCACATCAATGCCTTCAGATAGCTCATTGTGTCTCATTAGGCCCACGTTACAGATGTTTGCACTAGCTGAGGATGGGGAGAAAAGGGCAGCTTTTACCATTTCATACGGGACAAGAACAGGTGCTGAAAACTGGAAAGGCAGTCATGGATCAAATGAAGAAACAACTTTAAAAAATACCCTAATTGATAACGTTACCCACACAACTTAAATGGTGTAATCTTAAAGTAGTCTTAGAAAAATTACATCATAAAGTACCGTTGTTGTGGAGTAAAACACTATCAAAATCTATAAATTTGAGATTTATGTGCGGTATTGTTATCAGTATGATGTTGACACTCCAACCACCAGGGGGCAACATAATTACTCCCCATTATACTGGATACTGCACACTAGGTCCTTTGTAACCTACCTACAGCTGGGAAGGGGACAAGTCTCTGTATCATCATTCTGGTGGCAGGGCTCAGCTTGTTGGCCTTCTGAATCAGCACATTCAGACCCACCTATTAAATACAATATAAAACTTTAAAAAATAAATGTAACATCAGGTTTGTCTTACAAAATTTGATCAAAACCAATTCCAGTAAAAACAAATGTTTTAAAAAGAAATGCTATACAGAAAAAACGATTGTATTTGCAGCAGTAGAATTGTTGATAAGAGTAGTGTCAGGATCCTTACTTTGACAAAACATTTTAAAACATTGGCATTAGTACAAGAGCTGTACTGATGATACTTTATATAAAATACATCCAAAAACATCATTACAACTGCTTCTGTACAGTGCAAATGCAAAGCAGCTCATGGCGAAATTTGCAGCCCTTGTGCAGAGAAAGAATTCACACAGAAAAACAAGTTTTGTATCAAATTTTAGTCTCCTGAAAGAGGATATTGGTGCCACTGAACAAGAAGCACCTACTGCAAGAGAAACAGCACTAGTCACAGCTCCTACGTAACCTTGAAGAAACTTGGATGTTGGTGTAGGCTGAGGAGGGACAAAATAAATATTGTGTCACAGCTTTGTACAAATACATTTACTGTAAGACTGATAAACTATAGTGACATTTTGTACCTTACATTGGGATTCAATGTTTTAATTGTGTAAGATGGTCTTTTTACAGAAAAAAAAAAGGGTTGAAGCAAAAACCACTACGCATGATATTCTATTATTGGGATAAAACAACATTCAGGCAAAATAAAGCAACCAAAATGAACACATTTTGTCAATTTGTAGAGGTTTATCGGGAGGCTAGAGATGTGAATAGCCACAGTAAATAGTTCCCACCTTTGTGGCATTGCGGTTGGCATAGTTCACGCAGGCATTGTGACTCTGGTTCAGCCACTGTAGGAAAGAAGGAAGGAAATAAGGAAGGGATGAGGGTTAAAGTGATGAACAAAGGAAAAGGAAAGAAAGCATGCGGAGGGAAGGAAAAGGAAAGAAGGATGATAGATAGATAGATAGATAGATAGATAGATAGATAGATGTTACTGTAAAGCGACAGCACACAGATGGAAGCAAACAGAGCAGCAGCACTTTATTTTACAATGTGGTTATTCCAGTGTGTAACATCTGGGACGGCACTGTACATACACAATAAAAGTGTGCTTACCAGATGTTCATAATGTACAATAAACACAATGGTTTGACAGTATGTTGGTTATTTACAGTACCTGCCATATAATGGTAGACACCACAGTCTGGTTTGGGAGAAGAAGGCCAATGACCTACATGAGACCAGGGAATAAGAGCTTATTTTGGGGGGCAAAATAAGTCTCAAGTCTCATTTCATCGGTCCCCAAAACCATGCCAATGGACATCTGCACAGCCAAGTTACGTTCCATGAAATGCATGAGTAAAATGTATGATTTTCATATGGGACTTACAATTGGTGTTCCAAATGGTACATAACCTGCACAAGCGAAGAAATGAAGTAAAAAACGATGACAAAATGTAGAAACATCAACAGCTTTAGCAAAGATCTTCATGCGAGGTCATACCTGACATTCGAAATGGCATGAAGATCTTCTCTCCCGTGTCAGGATGAATGATGGCCTGCGTACAGAGAGCGTGACATCACCCTCATGCTGCCAGGAGCACAGAGGCTTGAATGTATGGAGGTGCAGTTAACCTGAGCTGACTTCTGACTGGTGATGATCCACTTACCTGCTTGACCTTCTGGGCTTCCCACAGCTGCACAGGTAACCAGTGCGGTTAAAGACAAGAACTGCGATTAATCACTAGGTTTCCATTTTTCCTTCAGGCGCACACACGTTAGTATATTATACTGCAACGGACTCTGTATTGTATCACATCAACATCAGTAAAGACTCACCTGAAGATCAGACACTCCAGGTGGAAGCATGCCATGTTTATAGTCATCGAGTAGTTTGATGCATTCTTTCAACTGGTTCTGCAAGAATAAAATGGGCTTTAATTAGACTTAGAATGTATTACTGTTGTGACAGTTTTGACACAGCACCTGCATTTCAATACCGATACCAACTGAAATGTCTGCGATACATCTGAGAAACAGACACATATTTATCTACCAACCCCTTATTGTCATTTAACAAAAGAAGACGAAGTTCTAAACTGTTTAGAGCTGCAACGACCAGTTATTTACATTATCTATTACTGTGACAAAGTCTTCTTTGGTTTGGTTTTTAAAATGTCAGAAAATAGAGAAAAATGTCCATCATAAGCTCCCAGAGCCCAAAATGAGATCTTTAAATGTCGTGTTTTGTCAGAACAACAGATCAAAACCCCCAAAGTTTTCAATTCACTATCAAATGCTGTAAGATAAAATCAAGCAGGAAACTGTAACATTTGAGAGGCTGGAACCAGCAAAGTCTGGGCATTTTTGCTTTAAAAACGAACTTTAATGATTAATTCATTTTTGACATTTGACTAATAAATGAACTGACTAATCATTTCAACTCTACAAACGTTTAATTTCGTCTTAACACGAGCAGCTGCGTTAGAACATTTCCTAAATAAAATCTGATCATTAGTTAGATGACAGTTTATAATACTCTGTTACAGTATGCATGTGTACAGTTCAGTGCTGCCACACATTGTGGTCAGTACCAAAACTGTACTAAGGTTTGAGCTTGTGCTAATACATGAGTATGAATACCGGATGGAAACTCAAACTTTGTACTGAAACGATTTTGTGCAAACATCTATCAGCAACAGAGCACTTTGGGAACCATTGGATCGGTTGAAAGGTGCTATATGAGTAAAGACCATTTAGCAACATTAGACGGTTTTACAGAAGGTTTTACCTCGGACACGAACAGGGTGCTGGGGTCAATGATGTCCACGAAGTGTCTCAGACGGCCGAGGAAGGAACCCTATAAAAGACAGAACGACAAAGTTGATTCTTAATGAAAGTAGACATGTAATAACAGCACCCCCCCCCCCCCCGTGAATGGATCATTTCTGAACCGATTTATCACTGCTCACTTTGCTTGAGTTTATGCTTATTAGTTATAAAGTTCCTATAAAACATTGCTTTTTACATCAATTTTGCTCATTTGAAAATGGCATTTATGTATATATAATGTCACATTAAGCACAGTGTATTATTTCATATATCAACTTTTGTTACATATGCCCAACATAGCTATAAACGGTCGCATTAAACCCCCCGTGGTGGACCAGGCCGTCGCGGCATGAGATGACACAGGCTTAAAGTACCAAACAAAGGATTTATTTTCAATAACAAAATCAATAACTAAAAAAACTGCTTTCACAACAATAGGGCCCTTAAAAGAGGGCAAACAAAACCACCTCTATTGTGCAAACCAGTTACCAAAACAAGGCGTAAACTTAACTAATCGACCTCCTGAATGAGGCCTGAGGGAAACCTATATACTAAGAGATCAAACCAATAAACACCTGCAGGGGAGGACAGCATAACCCCTCACTAAATCTCCACCTACGGA
>JAVQJF010003789.1:0-20443 GCA_036023855.1 Gadopsis marmoratus
AGACAGGCAGGCAGAGAGAGACAGGCAGGCAGGCAGAGAGAGAGAGAGAGAGACAGGCAGAGAGAGGGAGAGAGAGACAGGCAGAGAGAGGGAGAGAGAGACAGGCAGGCAGAGAGAGAGACAGGCAGGCAGAGAGAGAGACAGACAGGCAGGCAGAGAGAGACAGACAGGCAGGCAGAGAGAGAAAGAGAGAGAGAGAGAGAGAGAGAGAGAGAGAGAGAGAGAGAGAGGCCGGCAGAGAGACAGACAGAGAGACAGACAGGCAGAGAGACAGACAGAGAGACAGACAGGCAGAGAGACAGACAGAGAGACAGACAGGCAGGCAGAATCAGTCCTGTCTTCGCTGCTTTAAGAGCTGTTTCTATCTTTTTGTCCACCCCGTCTCTATCAGGCAGGAAACTAAATATCCAATATTTAATTTGGCGACAGAAGTTATTTCAGTTAGAGCAGCTGTTCCTAATAAAGTGGCCACTGCATGTAGTTTAAATACGCTGCAATGCTGCAGTGTCAACATACTATGCTGTGAGTAAAAGTACACAAGTATCAGCTAAATGTAAAGGTACTCATAATTTAAAAACTTAAACACTTGTAGTATTTTAATATTTATACTCATCACATGTTCTGTTTGTAAATGAGAATTCATCAGCTGGTACATGTAGTGCAGTAAAAGTACTCTGAACTGCAGTACAGGTATAAAGTAGCAGAGAATGAAAACACTACACAAGTAGTAAATGTAATCAGTTACTTTGCTCCTCTGGTTCAGTTTTAAGATAAAAGTCAAACTGCGAGAATAAAAATGTGGAATTTAAAGTTTAAAATACTTCACGTTAAGTAACAAATACTCCTTAATCTTGTTTATCACTGCGGCTGTAAAACGTCCTACCAGCAGTACTGCTGCTCCTACTTGTACTACTACAGTAATAAGAAGTACTCTGAGGTACCGTGGTCTGCCAGGCAGCCGGGCAGCAGGAACAGCAGCAGAACAGCAGCTGCTTTAGATGTTGGCTCCACCATGATCCAGACCTCCAAGCAGAACCTCAGGACCAAATCCAGCACACTCCGGCTTCAGTCCGTCTCTGGGTCTCGACCTGCTTCTCTGTGTGTGGGTGGGGGGGTGGGGGGTTATTGACCACAGGGTCAAAGTATGAGTGGGACCAGTTTGCTGTGAAACATGTTGACTTTGACTCACCGAGCTGCGTTCAGGATCATCACCATAATCTAGTGTACTAGTATTGTGTACAAATACATGCAGTTTAAAGTGTCTTGCAGCAGAATGTTTAGATGTTTAAATATATATTCCACTGGTTCCTTACATGAATACGTCGAGTAATCTCTGATCTGATTCTCTGATTAAGTTCGGATCATGTCCAGATGTTTACAAGGTCGGTATTTTTCTCCTGATGGTGGCGCCAGAGGAAATCTGAAGATGTTCCCAAACAAGATGGATCCTAACCTGTGGACCGGGACTTTCCTGCGGTGCAGCCTCCAGGTAACGCTGAGGGAACGGTTCACCCACCGCCAGCAAACTGTTGCTCCCCAGCTGTTCAGAAAGCCGTCAGCTGTGTAGATGAACAGCTGTTCAGGTCAGAGGTCAGGTTAACAGCGTCAACAGCTCAGACACAACACTAATCAGCAACATGAGGAAGAATCAAAACCATCTGAAATGTGAAGTTCAACACGTGGATGTTTCTCTGAACGTGACTCACTGCAAATATTTACTGCAGATACCGAGGTGAAGGTCTACAAACGTCGGGGAAGAAGTACTCACTGAGTACTGTGGTGGATTTTCAGTCGAAGGAAAGTTCGGAGTCGCTTCTGCCTCAATTTTATAAGTTTCATTACAAAGATTTAGTACAAAGGTGAACATAAGATATTTCTGCAGAAATATGGAATGAACCAAAGGAAACTCCCTCAAATGGAGGGTTTTATACCTCTAACCTTAGTCTCCACCTTTCTCAACTTGCCCTTCCTTCCTTAACTCACCTCCTAGTCAACTCATTACTTCTAGCGACAGATCAAGGTGACCTGGCCCAGTTGCACTACTCCATCCCATCATGCTTTTCCCCCATAATCTGCTGTTGTGGCGAACATGTTAGTCAAACAACATCTGCCTCTAACCTCACTTCCATCTTGTCTCCAGATTCTTACACATCCCCTTATCTTTCATGCCTATAACAGGACACATCCGAGAAATGAGGAACATACCTAAAACACATAGTATATAACAATCATCATAAATACATGATATGGTTATTCATAACATATATGGACCTAATACCACAGCCGGGCCATACTCATTTTATCACTTTATATTCTGCTGGGCAGCTCGTGGAGCTCAATGAGGGATCAATACATTTTGATCTTAATCTTTAACATCACGTCAACATTTATTTGTTGAGTATATTTTGTGTGTTTTGTGTAGCTGAAGCTTCAAATAGAGACAGATTTCTACAGGTTCCTCCTCCTCTCCCTGTAGGTCAGCTGTTCCATGGAATACATTTCCAGAACACCAAGCCGCTGCTGTTTCTCCAGACGATCACTTTTCACCAATTTCTCACTGCTTTTTTTGCCGCATACGAGCAAAATTGTTCTTAATATGTAAATGATTTATGCAACAACAATTAATTGTTTTATTGACCACTGTAATGCTAACTTGTTTAATTCTATTTACCTTTTTATGTATTTATATTCTTGGTTCTATTAGCCTTGGTGTCTTTGTATTGTTATTGATCCATACGCACAGTTATTGTTCTTTATTTATATCATACGGTCAAGTATGATATAAATAAGTCTTGGAAAACAGAGTCTCCTGAGAGTCTGGACTGGAAGTTAAAATATATTTAATCTTTAGCCAGTGATTTAACTCTGCTCCATACTCCCGCACAGCAGGGGGCGGTAACACACCTTGTAATTGGTTTCCAGCCGCCATTAAAGGGAAGAAGAACGAAGAAGTGCTGCTAACAATGGCAGCTTCCACGGAGTTACGGATGGATCACCTCCCTTCAGACCCGCTGCTGCACATTTTGTCCTTCCTGGGCTTCAAGGACTTGGTCCAGTATGTATCTGACACCGCAGGCCGGTCACCACACAACACACAGCGGAGTTAACAACGTTTGTTTGTTTAAAGCGCGGAACGCGGGCAGGCTAGCGGCTGCTAACAGCTAACAACAACAACAACAACAACATACTCCGGTGATAGTGAAAGTGAACACGGCTGGAGCTGCTGTGTGAGAGTCAGCAACAGTAGAAGCCTCAAAAGATAAATTTTCACGCCCCGAATGAAAATACATGTAAATTAAATGACTGTCAGTGATGGAAAATGAAGCTAATGTCGTCAAACGAGCTACTGACGTTCATTCCGAGCGGTAGCAGCTCGTTGACCTAGCATCAAAGCTAGCTGTTGATTTCTGTGCTAATTTCTAACCGCGTCTCTTTCTGTGTCGCTCTGTCAGCTGATTCCAACAAGCATCGATTACAGTCGGACCCGAACGGCAGCCGTCATGTAGCTTCCATGGCGGCTCTGCTGTAATAACGATGTTGTACACAGTTAGCTGCCTGCTAACAGCTGCTAACTGTGTACGTTGTTCTGACTGTCTCAGTATTCTTCTGTTAAATGCTGTAATGGAACCATTTAGTCAAATACTACACTTGAGTACAGGGTTGAGGTACTTTTAATTCGGTTTTATGCGACTTTTACGTTTCACTGCACTATAGACTCAAACGTTTTACTCCATTAAATGAATTTGACAGCTGAAGTTACTTAACAGATTGAACATTTTATAAACAAATTATATGATTATCTTATACAGGACTGCAACTATCCATTTTTATTATTGGTTATTAATTATTATCAGAGATGAACATATTTTCAGTTTTGTGTACTAAAGTACCAGTTCTACGATCTAAAAATACAAAAGTATTGTTAAAATGTACTGAAGCATCAGCAGTAAACGCACAGTACAGCTGGACTCTTGGCTCGTTTTGGCTTTGGAATAGTGAGGATTGTCGTTATGCTCTCCTACGTGACTTCAGGTGTCAGCTGACGAAGACCTAAAAAGAACAGCAACAAATCCCCTCACTGAAGAAGTCTTTGTTTGTCCATTAAAAGTGACTACAGTGTTTCTGTGTCTCCCTCCTCCTGGACTCTCTCTGTAGTTGCAGTTTTGTCAGCAGGAGGTTGAATGACCTGTACAAACACAACCCGCTGTGGAAAACGCTCTGCTCCAAACACTGGCTGCTGACTGAGTGAGTACTTCCTGCTGCTCTAATGGAAGTCGTCTTTCTCTTTGAGACTCCGGAGGCGCAGCGTGGTTAGCCTAGCTTAGCATAAAGACCGGAAGCAGGGGGAGCAGCTAGCCTGACTAACATGATGTGTCTGACTTGTCTCATCTGAACACAGAAGTGTAGAAGCTGCCTCAGTTTGGAGTTTCAGAGCTGGAACTGTTTCTTGTTGAACATCAGTGACTGTGTGTGTGTGTGTTCAGTGTGGACCGGCTGCAGAGTGGTGTGTCCTGGTTCTGTCTGTTCAAGCAGTACTACAGGGACCTGGGCCGCTACATCCAGTACTACCCGGCCCTGAAGAGAGCCTGGGAGCAGCTGAAGGGCTTCCTGCAGCAGAGGTGTCCGCGAATGATCGCATCGCTCAAAGGTGACGAAGCCACAACAGCACACCTGCTTTAACAGTCAGGACATTAATACGTGATCCTGCACAAACATTATATTCAGCATGTGGAAGCTTTATAAGACACTATAATGTATCTGTGAGCAGACACAGTCTCCCTCCTGCAGCACCTGTTCTCCTCCTGACGCCACATTATTATATAATTATAATAATAATTTGAAGGATTTCTATATTAACTGCTTTTCCTTTTTGTCTGAGAAACCCTTTTGTATGAGTGAAGGTTTAATTGCTTGCTGCTGTCTTTGTTTTCGTCATCAGAGGGCGCCACAGAGGTGGAGCTTAATGACATCGAGGCTCAGATTGGCTGCAGACTTCCAGACGACTACCGCTGCTCGTACCGCATCCACAACGGACAGAAACTGGTGATCCCGGGGTCGGTGTCTGTCTGCAGAGTCTCCATGTCTCTGCTGTCTCCCTGTCTAACCACCACCTGTCTGTCTGTCTGTCTGTGTGTCCTCAGGCTGATGGGCAGCATGTCCCTGTCTAACCACTACCGGTCAGAGGTCCTGCTGGACGTGGAGACGGCGGCCGGAGGTTTCCAGCAGAGGAAGGGGATGAGACGCTGCCTCCCACTCACCTTCTGCTTCCACACCGGCCTCAGCCAGTACATGGCTCTGGAGCCCGCAGAGGGACGCAGGATGTTCGAGAGCTTCTACCCCTGCCCCGTCCGTAACCTTCCTGTGTGCCACGCCTTTCAAAATAAAAGTGCAGAACATCATAGTTGATGTTCCCTCAGACCAGAGTCTGTGGATTCTGCTGTGATCTTGAAGTACATCAGTATGTGCAGACAGTTCAACGAGTGGTTTAATCAGACCTCCTCATGTCTTTGTCTCTCAGGATCAGACGGCTCAGGATCCTTCAGCCATCGACATGTTCATCACAGGTCCGTCCATTCGTGTTTATACATTCAGTGTGACTTCCACTTAGAGGAGATGATGCTCTGTGACGTCCATCCAGAACAAAGTGTTTCCTCCAGGCTCACAGTGATCCAGTGATCCATGGATCCACTGCTTTGTGTGTGTGTGTGTGTGTGTGTGTGTGTTCAGGTTCCTGCTTCTTAGAGTGGTTCACCAACTACGTCCACAACGTTGTCACAGGAGAATATCCAATCATCAGAGACCAGATCTTCAGGTAACACACCTGCACACAGAAAATAAAAGCAGTTTTCAAAACCACCAGTTTTTGAGGAAAAAATAAAGAAATGAAAACTAAAATAGTTTGTGTTCATGTGTGTGCAGGTATGTGCACGATAAGGGTTGCGTGGCGACCACCGGTGACATCACGGTCTCTGTTTCTACCTCCTTCCTGCCAGAGCTTTCCTCCGTCCACCCACCGCACTTCTTCTTCACCTACCGCATCAGGTACCTGTCGGTCTGCCTGTCTGTCTCTCTGCATATGTTCCTGCTGTGTTTTAATGAATACGTGTTTCCAGGATAGAGATGTCGAGCAGCGCGTCGCCTGAAGCTGCCTGTCAGCTCGACAGCCGCTACTGGAAAATCACCACCTCTGACGGCAACGTGGAGGAAGTCCAGGGGCCCGGCGTGGTCGGTACGCTGCTCACATCACATGACCAGCTGTGCTGCACTGTGACTGGCTGATATTACCTGCTCAATCTGTGTGTGTTTGTGTACACAGGGGAGTTTCCTGTCATGACGCCCGGAAAGGTCCATGAGTACGCCAGCTGCACCACCTTCTCCACCCCGTCAGAGTACATGGAGGGTCACTACACCTTCCACAGCCTGGGTAACCTCTACACCTCGACGTCTGTAACTATGAAGCTGCTGTTCTGTTCTCATGTCTGTTTCTCTTGCAGCCAAAAAAGAGGAGGTTTTCCACGTGACCATCCCTCGCTTCCACATGATCTGCCCCCCCTTCAGAGAGCCGTTGGTTCGAACGGTAAGAAACCTCCAACGGCTCCTAAAATCAGTCCATCCTTTAAACTTTGACAGACTGCTGCTTTGCTTTGTTTGTAGAAACCCTGTTTTCGTGCAGCGGTGGTAACGGATCAGGTGTCTTGTTGTGGCGTCGACATCCCACATGATGGCGTTGACGTTAATGTGTGTCATTCGTCTCCAGCAGAAGGCGTCGACCAGTTACACGTCTCGCTTTGACGACCATGACGATGACGGCGAATACTGCGATGGAGACGGCGATGACTTTGGTGACCTGAGAGGAATCAACATGGCCGCCCTAGAGGGAGCGTGGTGCCCCCGACACATCTGACCTCAGACCCCCCTCCCCTCTCACAGCCACCCCCACTGCAGCGTTGTCAAGGAAACCAGATGGACTGTCAGTTATTCAGGTCTGATTGATGACACTAAAAGATTGACAGACAGCAGGGGATTCTGGGTAGTACCAACCGGAGCCACACGGGGGACAGAATCGCGGCGACTTGCAGCTGTCAATCAAATGAATGAAACGAAAAATGTGAATGAGTTCTCTATAAAAGATGTGAAACAGTTTGATAAGCTCGGACAGCAGGGACGGGGCGATGACGTCATCGTCGTCCTCGGCTTAATGGATTATCTGTTTGTTATTTGTGGCGCCCGATTGACACAGCATGGACACAACATGGCCGCCGCCGGTGGCTGTGACTTCCAGTTCAGACGTAGACCCATCAGGAGCTTTTTATAAAACGCTCCTCATGAAAATGTGCATCTGATATATTTTCTGTTACAGTTTACGATTTGCGGTGTTCCACGTTCTTTAAAGGAAATCTTGGAGCTCTTTTCCACTGCAGGAACCTGCCAGTCAGCGACGCAGGGCGCTTTCACAGCCTGATGTTAAAGGAACAGTCTGCCGCGTCCTGGCTGCTTATTTAACTGAACATCTAAAGACTCCCTGCATGTGTTTTATGTGCAGCAGCTGATGTCGGTCAGCTTTTCACTCAACGCCGACGAGACGAGCGAACACATGATGAAACTATCGCCTTCAGAGCCTTTGTTGACTCTTCTGCCCCAGGTTTCGACTGTCAGGCTGCATACAGTTGTGTCGGCCGCTCAGTACTCACAGAATACTTTTTATATATATATATATACATGTACACGTTCACCTCCTCAGCATGCTTTTGGAGTAAAGACATTTACTGCTAGCCAATGTTAGCATGCTGAAACACTAAACTAAGATGGTGAACATGGTAATGTTGGCATGCTGGTGTTAGCATTTAGCTGCTAGCACGTTACTTTAAGTTCCTGCAGTGGAAAAGGTTTAATGGTGGTGGTTTTCTTGATGTTTCTCTGAGTAATTACAAACCACGATGAGTGAAAGGAGCTTTATGTTTCAGGCGGCAGGCAGAGGTGATCTAGAAGAGACCCGCCTTTATTTTGTTGAAAAGAAGAGGTGGTTTCCTGCTCGGTGCTTAATATTATCTTAAACTTGTGTTACATGGCATAAATCTGATTTATTTGCCCTCTCTGCAGACGTGTCTTCACTCTGATGTGATTGGTGGGTTTGTTTTGTATGTTTGGCTAAATAAATAACATTGATTGCTGCAGACATTCTGTTCAGTCACATGACCACGCCGTCGCCACAGAAACCAGGTAAACACACACACACTTCAAAAGAAAATGTAAATGAATGCTTGTTTCATCCACTGCTGTGTGTGAACATTAGGAGGTAAACCGCAGGTGGCGCTAATCCTCCAGTCGCTGCCATTAAAGCACCACAGAAGACACGAGATGACGTCACTCAGCTTCCTGTTGGTTCCGTGGGAGGAAGGTCACAGCCTCCTCATCCTCCACACACCCCTGATGTTTCCAGCCCTCCGTCTGCTGCTGCATCAGGAAACTCCGTTTACACGTTTTGACCTGTTTTTCAAAATTGTGAGTAAAAAGGCTGGAAATCTGATAAAACTTAGAACCCACACTGATCTTTACAACCGTTCATGAATCAATAACTTTAAATAAGCTAATCAGTAATAAAACATTTATATATATTGATCACATGAATATTTTAAAGCACCTGCTTTCAAATCTGAGCTGCTTAATCAGGATGAAATGATTCTTGCTGAATAAGCAGCTCCGAGACTTTTCAGACAATAAAACCTCAACCAGACGTTTAAAACATTTAAACAGCCGCATTCTTAAAAAACACCTTTATTCACTGTTTGGTGTCACTTTTTGATGAACCACTTGACTTCTGACTGTTGACATGTAGACAGATGTAGTCCTTTCAGTCATCCTCCTCTTCCTCCTCCACTATCGCCCTCACTGTTCTCCTCCTCCTCCTCCTCCTTCCTCCTCTCGTCTCCTCATTGTCGTCGTCCTCCTCATTCTCTTCCTCCTCACCGTGCCCTCCTCCCGCTCCTCCCTCCTCCTCCTCCTCCCGGGCATTGCAGCGGCTGCAGTGCCTCCTGAAGCCTCCCAGGAAGTGGGACCTGAAGCAGCAGAAGGGGCAGGCGTAGCGTCCGGGCCGATGAGCTGCCCTGACGTGCTGCTGCAGCCTGCTGGGCAGGAAGAAGGAGCGCTTACAGTCTTTGCAGCTGTACGGACGCTCCACGTCGTGGCTGCGCACGACGTGACTGATGGCAAAACCTGCAAGAACACAGACAGATTTACCCTCAAACCTTACAGACGTGCAGGCTGCACACAATGTAACTAAGTACATTTACTTTCACTACATTTATCTGACAGTGTAAACTTTTTTACACAAAATACACGAGTTTATAAAACGTGATGTTTTGTTATAAACTGCCCAGCTGTCTGCGGATGCATTGTGGGTAATGTAGGCGATAACTGAGGAGCTTCAAACTGCAGAAGTGGCGTTGGTACCTTTGAGTTTGGTCTTCCAGCCGCAGATCAGACACACGAAGCGGTTGGAGATGAAGCGGACCACTTTGGCCGTGGCCTCCATCTCCTCCTTCAGCAGCTCCCCACTCAGCCCGGCCGGCTCCTCCTCCTCCCCCCCGCTGCTCTGCGTCTGTCTGGGGGCGGCAGTGTCCCGTCGGACGGCCTGGGCGGCGTACGCTTTGGGAATGTCGTGTTTCCTCACCACGTGGTTGATTCCCAGACCTTTCAGCTTGTTCTTCCAGCCGCAGATGAGGCAGCGGTACCCAGCGCCGTCGAACATCAGCACGCTGTCGCCTCCTTCGCCGTCTGCTTTAACAGACTCTGGCCTCTGGGAGGTGCCTTGTTCATCATGCCCCTCCCCTTCCTCCTCCTCCTCACTGCTTCTCTTTCTTTTAAGAGTGTCTTTCCCCCCCTCCTCTTCCTCCTCCTCCCCCATTTTCTCCTCCCCCTTATCGCTCCCGTCGTCCCCCCCTTCCCCCCCCCCCTCATCCATGCAGTGTTTGGAGATGAGGTGTTTGTACAGCTTGGTGAAGTCTCTGCAGGTGTAGAAGCAGTCGGAGCAGTGGAACAGCCGGGCGGTGCTCTGGTACATCATGATGTTGCCGAGGCGACCCACTGCCACACCATCCAGGCAGGCGGGGTGAGAGGCCGCCATGTGGGACAGCTGGTGGGCGTGGCTCTTGGAGAAATGGCCACAGGTGGGGCATTGGAGGTGAGCCGCGACACCACCGCCCACTTCACCACGAGTCTGTATGATGACCGACATGGCTGCTTCCACGGAGGCTGGACAGAGACAACAGTTACTTCAGACACATCCAACAAGTCAAACTGAGGAACAGAACTTAGAACAGTGACCACAACAACAACAGCTGGCAGATTAGTAGATAGTGAAAATACTCGTCAGTTCTGGTGTTTGGGGACATCGGGAGGACGTGACTTCAGTACCGTAAATTCTCAAATAGTGGCCGGAGCCTTTACTTAGCTTTGCTGCAGAGGGACCAGGCCTTTATTTCTGATTCGCTCTGTTTGATAATGATCTTTGACTGTGTTTTAGTTTGAAAGTCTTCCTGTTTCCTGATCTGCTCCTGTTTCACATTAAAAGCCCTCTAGCATGACAGAGATTCCTAACAAGGCTTTTATTGTGAAACGTTAGCAGGACGTGCAGTTCTAACGCGCAGGATTAAATGATGACAAAGCAGAGTGATAGAATGAATATATGACTGATGAATATATCAACACATTTATTGGTGTGTTACAGATTACGCAGACTAACAGCAGCAGTAACCCGATTCATCATCCTCACCATTATCCTTAGTCTCCTCCTCCTTCTCCTCATCATCATCAAGAACAACAAGTTCATTGTTAAATAGCTCCTCTTCATCCTCCTCCTGCTGGGCTGCTTGGCACCGGTTCTCCCGGCTCCGCCGTCGGACCCGGGTCAGAGTCTCCCGCCCAGCGGCGCAGGGCTGGCCCTCCTTGAAGCAGAGGATGAGGTCGTCTTCACTCCCGTCGCTTTTCACAGACAGTCCACAAAGTTTGAAAGACTCTCTGATCATATCTGTGTCCAGTTTCTCCCAGGCTGCAACCACCCAGTCCACTAGCAGGCGGCGGCCGGGGGCTTTGTAGCCCCCCCCAGCTGTGTAACTCTTATCAGTGCCCCCAGCAGCCCATTGATGGTAGGCGTCCTGCAGACTCTGCTTGAAGGGCTGGTTCCACATCACATCGTGGGCTTGGATGTACTTGGTGCAGCCTCTTGGGATCTCCGCTGTGGTGATGTTGTAGCCACGTGTCAGTTCAGCATTGGTGGCGGCCCCAATGTGGCAGCGGTACGAGTCCCACACTAGGAGCCGCGGGGTGGAGCTGACCTTCCCCAACATGGCCTGCAGCCAGTCTGTGGTGAGAGCGTCGTTCATCCAGCCGTTCACAGAGGTGGAGATCACGGCACCGGAGACCTGCGGCTGCATCGCCTTCACTCCGTCAGCCGTGCCTCTGAACACGATGTACGGCTTCAGTTTGGTGCCGTCAGCCCTGGCGGCGAGGACAACAGTGAGGTGGCTGTCCTCGTGTCCCATGGTGTCCAGATGCTTTGCACCCTGTGGATCCGTCGTGGTGGGGGACGCCACGTCAAACCCAACTGTAGTCTCGTCCATTGCAATGATGTCCCTCTCTAAAATTCCTTTAGCGCTGACTGCCTTGCCAACGTAGTCCACAAACGAAACCAGTTTCTCAGTGACCAGAGCTGGGTCAGTCGGGGTCATGAGGGTGCGACGTCGAAGTGAGAGCTCGTTGCGCTCTAGAAATCTTTGCAGCCAACCCCTGCTAGCCACAAAGGCCTTTCCCCCATCCCTCACTGAAGGGTAGATCTCCAGCGCTTTCTTTGTGACCATATTTCTTGATACCCGGTTCTGTTTGTCCCGCATGGAGTAGATCCACTCTGAAAGCCGTTCCTCCAGCTCCAAGCTCACTTTCTTCCTCCCGCCTCCAGTCAGCCGCGCTCTGCTCCTGTCGGTTGATAGCAGCTCCTCCTTCTGTTTCCTCCAGTACCGGATGTTTTTCGTATCGATGTTAAAGTGCTTTGCTGTTTTCTCTCCTGAATGTGTCTCCGCATACTGCAAAACTCTCTCTTTGAATTTGAAATCAAATTTCCTTCTGGGTGCCATGCTGCTCAAGTTCGCCCTCTAGTGTTCGGGAAAACTGCACGGACATTAACACGCACACACCTGCAGTGACTGAAAAAGGACAATACTTTAGATGAGTCATCCAGAAGAACGTGTTGAAAACAACATGATTTATTAATTTAAAGCGATGGAAATGCACATCAGGCTAGTTGAGTTTATTCACTCGTGTTTTTCCGGCCATTAGTTGAGAAAATACGGTATTTCTAAAATCCTGGCTACGGCCTTATTCACTAGTGTCTGATATTTAATAAATGGTTGAATAGTCAGTAACAGCCCTACACTGGATTTTATGATCGTCCTGAACCAAATCACTTCTGTCATTTTTCTTTCAATTAACCACCTGATTTATATTTATGCTACTTCCTCCAACAGATTGATGGTGGAAACAATATGACTCCAATAGAACCTCAATAAGTTCGCTGTTTCACACGTTATTCCGGGTTTGTAACTATAATGTAATAACGGTGAGCAGTCTGCTGCTTCACGCTTTGAAACCCTGGATCAGCAGCTAACAGGCTAACTCCCCGCTAACGCGCTTAAAACCTCTTTTTACACCCTCTCCTCCACCCAACTGCCTCTACTACCGGATGTGTTTATCTGAAGTAAAGCTGCTCAACGGAAACTGCCTGAGGAGAATAATATTAATATTAATTGTATTAAATGTTCATGTTTGAACCGGACCCACCGATTAGCTTCAGCCCGATTAGACGCTAGCGCTCACTTCCTTTGTTTACCTCTAGCACAGCCAATCAGCTCGCTTCAGCAGTCTGGCGATTGACCAATCACAACAATTCCGTGAACCAAGCGCTGCCCCTGGCTACAATTATCGCGAGATCTCAGTCTCGCGTTAAATTAGTAGGTATTTCTTAGTTTTAACCGTTTATAGATACTAGAACAAAATCCTTTCATAGTGATAAACATAATATAAATATTGTTAAAAATAAATGACCAACTATCACTAATATCCTCCAGCACTTTGCATAAAGATTTAGTAATTAGGGCATTTTTAAGCTGCTGATTGGTTTGTTTCCTGCTGTGACAACCAAATGAAATCTGTATTCTGTTATATAACAACATTACGCAACCTTAAACACAGACAGAATATCTGAATAGATGATACTGTGCTGCTGAGTAACTGGGTTATACTGTGTGTGTGTGTGTGTGTATCCAGGGCAGACTAAGGTGATTAATGAAGCTATTTTTGTCTGGAGAAGCAAAGACCTGCGGAGGAGGAGGAGGAAAGGACCACATCTCCCATCACCCATTTTGGTGTGACATCTTTCTGTCAGGTGTGTGTGTGTGACTTCTCATCCATCAGACAGTCATCTAATTGGCTTGGTTGCCAGGCGACGGTTGTTCACAGAGGTAAAAGGTCACCATCGCTAAACACAGTGAACATGCAGCAAAGTACATTTGCTCAGTTACTGTGATTAAGCACAAATTCAAGGCACTTGTACTTTATACTACTACTCTGCTACACCTCAGAGGGAATATTGTACTTTTTACTGCAGTACATTTGTCTGAAGGATGAAGAGTTCCTTTATGTTCCTTCTTAAGCTGAATAAACTCTTTTATTTTGATACTTTAAGTACATTCTGCTGACAATACTCACATACTTTTACTTCAGTAAAGGGTCTGAATACTGAATATAGAGAGAGAAAGTTAGGGCCGAGCGAGGATTGGTTTGAGCAGAGAGATCGAGGAGGGAGGGGGCTTTTAATGTGGTAGAATGAGACAGAGAGAGATGAATCTGTGTTTGAACTTGTGTTTTCAGTCTTTGTTAGCTGAGATTCACTTTCACACACACATTGAGCGGTGCCGGGGCGAGCGAGGACGACATGCTCGGCTTAAAAGGTGAGAGAGAGAACACACGGAGAAGTTTAAAATGAAGATACAGTAGAAATGTTGCAGATAAAGAGTGTGTGTGTGTGTGTGAGTGTGCGCTCAGATGTAGGTCATTTCGTCCGCTAGCTGTCAGAACTCTGTTCACACACACACACTGGTGTCTCTATAACCTTTCTGTGTGTGTGTTGTCGGCGAGCTTTATCCTGAGCAGAGGTTCATGGAGGGAAAGTGTTGACTAGATAAAGTATTTTCCAGATTCCAGCTGCTGCAGCTCTTTGTACCTTCTTTCTGCCTCTATGGTTACTGCTGCTTGTACTTGTTGTTCTGCTGCAGCTGAAATGGCTCCCGTGATACATGTTGTGTGTTGAAATTGAATCTTTGTGTCTCGTGGCAAAAGTGTAGGTTTTGGGTCAGGAGTCATGTGCATTCTTGAGTTTGACACGTGCAAATCTGTGTGTGTGTGTGTCAGTAATCACTGCTGGCCTGTTGAGGCAGGCTGAAACATCCCAATAAGCTTCCAAAACACAGCTGTTTCTGTCTCACACTCCCTCTCTGAATGGGTCTGCAGCTACAACATCACAGTAAACGGTAGGAATGAGTTTAAGCAGCTTTTTGAGTGATCACTTCCTCCATGATGGAGACAACAGCTGCAGAAACTGCAACTTTAATATCATAATTACTTGAAATAGTAGTTTCCTTTCTTTATTTGCCACAATTGCACAAGATAAGATAGATAATAGAAAAATAGTGCAAAAAGTGTCAAACACAAGTACTGATATAAATGCCACTTTAAGCTCGTGCATAAAGGTGTGCAGAATGGTTACAGGTTACAAAAGTTAATGAAAAGGTCATTATAAAGTCCAGTTAGGGGTCCAGGCAGAACCTCAGCGAAGAGTCCAACAGTCTGATGGTCACCGGCCACAAAGCTGCACTAATCAATAATAATAATAATAAAGGTGCTCATCCTGCGGAGGGAGGTTTATCTCACGTTTACTACTCTTCTGCAAAGTTCCCACTAACCACACTCATCAGATACATGTAGAGGAGTAAATACTCAGAGTACTAGTACACAGTAACAGCAGTTTTTCTTCATGTCATTAACAACACGTTGCCTGTCGAGTACATGGCGTCCACTGTCAGAGGAGACGTGATGGATGACGAGGAGGAGGGCTGATGTGATGACATCACGACTCGCTGCACACTGAACCGACGAGCCGATCGTTGGATCAATGTGACCGCGGTCAGGCTGCGATACACAACACTTGCTGCTTTAATGTGAAACTACATGATCAGATACAGGAAGGTCTTTGTTCACTGACCTTCTGTTGTCTGATTCTGTGATCTAAATATAGAGTTACCCAGAGTGACACAGTAATACAGTATGAAGCAACATGTGGTGTTGAGGTAAATACCTGCCTCTCAGGCCATCTGCAGACCTGGATAATCCCTGTTAGGAGCTTAGAGACGGAACCACAGCAACACACTCGACACCTCTGAAGAAATATCACGCTTACTGCTGACATGTTCTCGGGGTCGTGGCGGCTTTGCTTTTGGTGGTGACAGGTCTGAGGGTTTTATTGTGAAAGATTGACATTTTGTGGAAGTTTCGTTTGTGGAAGACTGAACACATTTTGGAGAACTGGAACACTTTGTTTTATTTCTCAACAATTTGATGCTTTTTGTGTTACTCTGACGGACGTCTGAGCAGAAGACTTTTTGTGAATCGTTCAGTGGTTTTATTGTGAAAAATGACATTTGGGGCATTTTGAAGCTGTGTGACGTGTTTATTCGATATTTATAATGTTGACTTGAGAAAACAAACCTACTGTGACGGAGAGAAACATTGAGGTTTTTTAAAGAACTGAACATTTAACATTAATTTCTGTGCTTTTACTGTGAAACATTGCTCCTTTACAGTTAAGGATTTAAAATCTGGAGGATATATTATTATAATTTTTTTGGATGGACTGAATGCTGTTTGGACATTTATTGTGAAGTTGAGTTGAACTTTCGGGGGGGGGGGCATAAAAGGGGTTTTTATGATGAAGGGTTGGAAATTATCTTGGGCTTTTATTGTGAAAAGGTAGTTAATGAAGGAATAGTCGCCGCGTTCATTGTCTCTGATCTGTCCTGAGGACAGAGCCGGACATTAAACAGCCAATCAGCTGTCAGGACAGAATGATCTCGTATGTGGAGTGTCTGGGTGGTGAGGGGGCGGGACCTGGAGGGGCGTCGCGCTGCTGGAACCGGGGTCCTGATGAAGAGCGAGACGAGCTTCTTCCACGCAAGATGGTCGCCCTGCAGCCCAAGACAGAAGGCAGCCTACGTCGGCGCCTTCTCAGTGCCAAAATCCACCAGCATCACAACGCCATCTATGGGCTGAACGCAGGTGGCGCCGTCAGGCCGGGGATGCCCTCAGGTGACAAAAGGCCCCTCCCACCTCACCTTCAGTATCCAGCCAATAGCCCCTGGTACCGTCGCCATCACCTCCCACCGCGACCCCACATCCACCCATCTCTTGCTCCGGAGGCTCACGGGAAACTTTTCCTCGCTCCAGAATCTTACAGTAAACCCAACCCACAACCCCCACCCCTCCAGCTGCCGCGGTCCACCTGCCCGGTCCTCACCCAGCGAGGCAGAACCAGTTCAGCCCCCCAAACCCCGGAGCCCCGCCCTGGCTACACCCTACGCGTCCCCCCTCCTCTCAGCGCCCCGCACCCCCTCAGGGAGCCAGAGGTGCCGCCGCAGTATCAGTACCGGCCCAGCAGGAGGCACAGAACCAGCTTCTTCTGCTTCAGACCCCGCCGAGGGAGGAGCTCCAGGCTGGAAGCCACACAAACCACACCCCTTCTACCTAGAGGTACTGCTGTCAATTCTGGGTAGTAGGTTATATGTTTGTGTGGATTGTATTCATATAGTTCTGCTACTAGAACTTCTTATACTACATATACTAATACTGCTCTCTCCCAGCTGTTTAGTCTGTTTAGTCCTGAATTGTCTTTTTCCTACCAGCTTCTCTCGTTTGGACGAGTTTGGTCCTGAATGATTCCAATTAGCCTTGCGTGACTCTGAGTGGCCCTGAATGGTCCCAGCTAGCCTACTTTGGCCCTGTGTGGCCCTGAATCATTACATCTAGTCTGGTTAGCCACTATATATTTTTGAATGGTCATATCTTCCTGGATTTGGGATTGTGTGGTCCAGACTGGTTCCAGTAGACCTTGTCCACAGCAGATGTTTCTGTTTGTCACATCAGGAAGTGCTCAGATGGAACTAATGACATTAAAACATCCAAAATGTCCACATGTCTGCTGTGGAAAAGGTCAGTTTTTCCGGTTCGTTCCTGTTCAGTCCAGCTAACATTTGTTTCAGTGTCTTTATGTGAATCAGAACAGTAACAGCTGATAACTGTAATACACTCAGTGTTACTGCCTCATCAATAATGTATCACAGCGCTGATTCTCCATGTTCTTCCTCAGTTATTTCCCCTGTGTATAATCTGTTGTTGAGAGAGAGAGCAGGGATTAGCTGGAATTAGCCCCGCCCCTCCTCTCCTCTCCTCTGATTGGACAGCAGAGAAACAGGGCTGAGTTCAGAGTTGAACATATTCCAACTAAATATACACACTGTGACATAATGACAGCGTGGCCTACTTACTGTCTAATTAAACTAATTAAAACAGTCGAGAGGTGACGACAGACAGATGAAGACAGAAGTAATTAGCTGCTCCAATGGCCCAGATTGTTGGCACACTTACAGACTGGAGATGTCCCAGTTTGTCACTGATGATGAAGGTGGTGATGAAGGTGATCCTCAGCACCGTCAACTACCATAACTAGTAAAACTGGGGGGTCAGGAAGGCTCATTTAACCCCAAAAGCCTCCAGTTCTGGACCCGAATGCTGCTGCTGAGATTCAGAACCAAATCTGGGCTGTGAACTGAAGCTACAATTGCAGTTTATTGGGCACCCCTTCAAGGACTGTTGATCTCATCATTGACCACGTGGGCTGGTACCTTATCAAGGACCTGTGGAACCACTTCAAAGACTTAAGGACCCTCTTTAATGCCTACGGACCATTTAAACTTCCCCCAGGATCTCTGGTACATTCTCAAGCACCCCTGATATGTCGTCAAGTTCCTCTACTGTTTCTCAAGGATCCGTGGAACCGCTTCATTTTCAGTTCTGTCCTTAACCCTTGTCCTGGCCGTACAAACAGGACGACGTGTCCTCACAAAGATAGAAATGGGAGAACATAGAGAAACACAGAGAATAAAAGATGAACAGCCTCACATCTAACACACACACTCTTTCAATTCTCTTTATTCGTTTCCCTTCAGCTACAAAGCATCGTGTGTGTGTGTGTGTGTGTTCATGCAGTATTTGTGGGTAACCTTCATCACCTGGCGACACACATGAAGGACACAAATGTGCTGGCTTCCTGCCAAAATGGTGTGTGTGAGAGAGAGAGAGAGTAGTGGCGATAGAGAGAGAGGTGGGAGGAGACGAGTGGAGCTGCATCACTGCTGCTCTGTCTGCTGCAGCCTCCCAAGTGTGTGTGTCCACTGTGTGTGTGTGTGTGGCGTCGTTATGGTTCTGATCGGAGCGGCGATCAAATCCGTCCTCAAATATCTCAACAAGACCAGAGGTGAGTGTGTGTGTGTGTGGGGTGATGAACTGGTTTAATATCTGAGATGCTGGGCGAGGGAGCATCACTGTCTATATAGAGAGAGAGAGAATACTAGTTCATGTGATGCAGCTCTCTGATTGGTTGTCAGGTGTGCGTTAACAGCTTAACCACCTTCCTAAATCAGAGCTCAGGGTGTGTTAAACTGCAGGTAACCATAGCAACAATACAGATAATGGACTCAGTGACTCCTGGAACCTCTTCAGTGACTCCAGGACCCTCTTCAATGTCCTTTTAATGCACCCCCAGTGACCTCCAGACCCTCTGGTTCTTCTCGAGGGCCATTTCAGTCTTCTCATGGACCTGTAGCACTCTCTCCAGGACCCATGGGACCTCCATGAGGACCATTTGAACTTCTGGTTCTTCTCAAGGACCATTTCAATCTTCTCAAGGACCTGTAGAACCCTCTCAAGGACCCTTGGAGACCTCCTCAAGGATAATTTAAGTCTTCTCAAATGAAACCCCTACATATCCCTGTTGAAAACAGTGATTTTAAGATGTTGGACGGAGGAATGTCGCTCGACGTTTTGTTTGTTGGTATGAATGCTAAACGACTTAGTCAGCCAATACAGACTTGGTACACACAGGAACTGAAGCCACAGCACCGTCGTTATTGATTATCGAGCGGCATCATGATGAGTTATGTTGTTTGGTAGTTGAGTCATTAGTCAGAGTGTGTTGTGTGTAGTTCACTGTGTTTGTTCTGGTTTGGTAAAGAGAAGTATTTCAGAGCTGAAGCTAAACTGCAGAAATCTGACACTTTCATCAAATACCACAGCTAATCAATCTGCTGCTCCTTCACAATAAAAGCCCTCTGGCACGGTGCACGTGTCTCTGAGGTCACCTTGAGGAGTGCTGCACCGATCATCGCTGTTTCTGTGTGTGTGTGTGCTGAAACCAGATTAAACACAGAAACCAGCCACACACACTGATCTGTGCTCTTGGTCTCCGCAGCAGGGGATGGGGACAGGAAGTGGGCTGTTCACTACACTACCCAGAAGCCCCAGCAGGGTCTGCTCTTCATCCCTGCAAAAAGAAGATCCGGCAGCGCTGATGATCTGCAAGGTCAGAGGTCAACAGACACACACACTGTGGTTTATTTGGCCTCAGTCCCACACACATCGAATACTCACTAGAGTTTCCTCCTGTTTGTTGGATAAATAGTGACCAGCCTTTTAAACATGGAACTGTACATTTGTGAGGTCATTTTTTTAAAGATAGGAACCAATGGGCTCTGCGCTGAGAGCCACAGACGGGAAGTGAGACAGTTTTTAAAGACGGACTCGCATGTTACAATAACTCCTACATTAAGTGTGTGTGTGTGATGAGGATTACAGTTATCTGACAGATGTCAACACACACACACACTTTGACATTTGTCTTTCTCTACTTGTGAGGCTCCCCATCGACACAGTGCGTTCCTTAGCCTCTAAACTAAACTTTATTGGAATACATACTAATGATGTAAAGAAATGTGGTGCAGTAGAAGTATTATTCTCTAGCTTTGCAGATTCAGGATAATAACATATTATTGTGAATAAAGCCCTGCTCTGCTGCACAGACTGTTATTTGTTAGCGTTTGTTGAACGCTGCTAAAACAGTCCTTCCAAAGCTCTTATTTTGGTGGTTTTGGCTCTTTAACTGGTGGACTATTGAACACTGGGAGCAGATTGCAGAGAGCTGCAGGGGTCTGCACACACACACACACACATTCTGCAGTCTGCAGCTGCAGTGCTACCTGTGGGGGGGGGCGGGGGGGGGGGGGGGGGG
>JAVQJF010003803.1:0-11931 GCA_036023855.1 Gadopsis marmoratus
TAAATATCACGTCAATAATGAGTGTCTGTCAGTTTGTCTTCAAATCGCTACTTCAAATACTTTCTTTTTCCATCTAGAGTTCTGCCTCTACTGTGTTTTTACACACGACAGTAAAACCAGCTAGCAGGGAAACACCAATCCGAATCCAGGCCATGCATGTGGAACTTTCCCACATGGGGTTTTCCTCCATAAGCAACTCAGATATTTAAATGTTTATGATTTATACCCAATTTGGTGGCAATACAATCTTAGTCTGAGGACTTATCTCAGAATTCATGTGACTTTGACAGAGGAAGGCTGTGATGGAGGTGCAGGGCCGTCGAGATTTAAAAAACTGATTGTGATTCATTTAAAAAATAGCCTCAGTGCAAACAAAGACTGACATGGAAAAATAATATAAATGAACAAAAAAAGATCTCCACAAAGTATTTTTAGAGATCCAAAAAGAGTCAGTCTACTAAATGTCATATTTAACACCGAACAAACTAAGACTGATTTCATCGATGGTTATTTTATGGAAGGAATAAACTGTTTCATTCTGGGATCTCTTGATTATTTTACTTCTTGTTGGGTATTGAAGTATCATTCGGTCATTCTCCATACCGCTAATCCCGAAGGGTCGTGGGGGGGCTCTAGCCAATCCCAGCTATCATTGGGCGAGAGGCGGGGAAACACCCAGGTCGCCAGTCAATCACAGGGCAGACAAACTCACATTCACATTCACAAACCGATGGGACACGAGTTGCCACGCTGCCTCCACCAGGGGCAACATGGGGTTTCAGTGTCTTGCCCAGGGACACTGGGAGCTGGGATCGAACCACCAACCCTGGGTTTAATGGGCGACCGCACTAGCCTCTCATCTTGTATCATTGTCTCCTCTTAACTTGGTGACACCTAGTGGTGTGCAACACTAACACCACCATAACATACATAGTAGAAGTTACTGCATGTACAAAGTTGAAATAATGATATGTAAAAAACATTAAACCACATTTGCTTTAGCATTGATCTGTATTCATGACTGCATGGATGTGAGCACATGATGCATTTAAACATCAGTCTTCTGCCTGATGCATGTTGTTCATATTTCTGGACCTAAAGCAATGCAGCATTTAAACAAAGGTTCCACTCATTTGTCTAAAAAATAGATGTTGACTTCAAGAAGATTGCTCAAGCGACTACTCTGACACCAAGAGGAAGCATGTCGCCAAACTGCCTTAATAAAAGGTACAATTTTAGCCTCTGTATAAACTAGATTGAAGAACTTTGTTTTTTCCTACTGCTTGGCCAGTTTTATTGGAAGTCTCAAGAATAAAGTGGGTCATTGACTAAGAAAAGGAAAAGAGGAAGGCGGCCCCTTATTCAGAGAGCGAGGGAGAAGGCGAGCAGTGGGCCTTTATAAAAAGGCTGAAAACAGCAAAAGAAAAAGGAGAGGCTCCTTTTAATAGAGCCTTATAAAAAGCTTTGTGAATGCCCTCTGTCTGTATTTCCCAGGTCACAGGTCGTCACAGAAACGTCCTGTCCACTTGAAAAGGAGCTGGAGCTGAATAGGCTGCAAGTCCACTTCAGCCTGACAAAGAAACATTCCTGCTTTTATTGAAGGAGGACCGGAGACTCGATTTCAAGCGCGACAAAGGAAAGAAAAGAGAAAAGAAAAAATGAGTAAGAGAAACAGAGATTGGAAGAAAAATGAAGAGGAAAAACAAGAGTCAGAAAATGAGAAAATCTCAGCAAAAGTGAAGAAGAGTAAAATGAAGGACATGAAAGCAGTGTGGTTCCATTTCTTCACCGAGGTGTTTTTTGTGACTGCAGCTGGTCTAAGCTTGTTATGGCAAAGAGATTCAATAGTAAAGTTCTCAACTTTATAGTGTAGCTGCAGTTGGAAGATAGCTGAGTGGCTGCACAGACCAAAGAGCAGCACTTTGAATATGAATGTGGCTGCAGCTCTTTAAAATACCGCACACAGACTCGCACACCTTTCTACAGCACATTCTGCCAACCGTGCAAACACACACACGAGCACATACATGCATACAGTTCAGCTTAGCACAGAAACTGCTGTGACTTTAAAAGACTTTTTGTATTTGATTCAGTTTTGCTCTGCGGCCAAAATGTAAAGAGTCTGAATGAATCTACTATAGAACATGAAAGTTCTAGTTCCTTACAAAGTGGCGTCACACAACACTTAACGATGGGGGACATCCACGTTTTGACACATTTGAAGAGAAAGGCGTCCTGAATGAAGCAGCGTGAGAAAGCTTTTTTGAAACCTTCAGCTAAAAAACAAAGCGTGCTTTTGACCTGACTGCGAATCCTTTGCAGCTCATTACTGAAGGGAACTGGTGGCAGCATGGCTGCATGTTTTCACCTCTGTTACTTTCTCCACTCACTTCTGGGCCTGAGGATGACATATCAAGGGGGAGCCTTTTGACTTGACAAACATCCATTCTCATTTAAATATTTTACGCTGCTCGCCCTCGCTGACTTCTCTTTATCGCTTAGATGATGTGAATGGCAGCAGCCTTTTATTAAAATAAATAAATAAATACATCTTTCATGATTTGGGCTTTTCATCTGGTTGGACATCTTAAAGAGGTGACACAAAGTTGCACCAAAGAGAGAGAAGGATGGTTCGAGTATGAAATGAACACAAAGGAGGAGGGAAAGAAGATTTGTAATTTGGCTGGAAACATTTTCTTTTTATTGTGTCATCAAAGGCTTTCAGCTCTGGGAATGACAGCTGACCCTGTATGTGTCTGATTCAACTTTTCTTTGTACAAAGAATGAAAGCATGAGCATAACCTCGGTCTCGATAAATGACACCCACTGACAAACCTCAAATGAACTTCGCTTAATCAAAATCAATGACACAAAAAGGCCATTGTCTGAGAAGGGAAAGGCTCAGGGTTTGTACCACGGTTAGATTAATGTTTTTCCACATTATTTCATTTCATATTTAAAATGTATATCTGTCAAACAAGTCAAGTCAAACAAGTCAAGTCAAAAGACTACATTCATTTTCTACCTTGCAGCTTTTCTTATTATTACATCAACTTGCAGGGGATTTGAAACCTGCTGCAGGCAGTGAACATTGAATCACATGTGCAAACGTATCTTTGTCTGCCTCTGCAGACTTTTATTAGTCCTTACTGTTGGTTAGTTTGAAAACGCTCCACCACCTGAGATCCTTTCCTTCAGGATTGCAGCAAAACTGACTCAGCTTGACTAGTCACAGCCACTATGGCCGCTCAGATTGGATTCTAAAATGCGTCAGACAACAACAACGTTAAAGTCAGAGTGAAGGAAGCGCATCAGAGCTGTAGTATAACCAGCCTCCGTTTGTCCAACCAAACTGATTTGCCTGCAGTCTGAACACACTTTAATCTGAAAGCCTCCCTTGTTAAAAAACCAGAGTAGTGCTTTCATCCTGAAACCAGTGATGCAGCAGCAATGAGTAGCTTGATACTGGGGACTGAGATTTGGGCAGCTTCTTTCTACTGACCTTTCTCAATTTCCTCAATGAATTGTGAATTTAAGTTCACAAAAGTGTCCAGATAGCAAAATGAAGTCAGCTGTATGGTGGCCACTCAATAATAATAATAATAATAATCCAAACAGATGCAGACAGCATCATAACCTCTGTTATGGGTCCAGCACGCTTCCGCTGCTACACTACGCTCAAAATGTCCTGTTCAGGTGGCTCCTCATCTGTGGTTGAAGACACAATTCTTTACATGTAAAGACAGTGAAAACACACTAGCTGAACTGGAGAGGTACAAACGAGAACATATTTGTAATTGCTTTGTTAGATAGTGTGCAAATAGCCACTATCTTAGCCAGGAGGTTAAGCTGTGGACTTTCAACTCTGAGGTTGGCTGTTCAAATCCAGCTCCTGCCCATAGTCAGTCAGTCAGCTGTTGACTTTCATCTCTGGCTGAGTTGTTTCTGATTCCAGCCTCCCGTCAAAGTGTCCCTGGGCAAGACACTGAACCTGGTTGCCTGTCCCTGACCAGGACAGGGATGTTCACTGGTCCCCATAGAAGGCTGACCGCTGCTGCAGCTCCCCTCAGAAGAAGGACGGCTGTGTGTGTTTGAGCTGCATATGTGTATCATGATTCACCATTAAACGACCTAATGGTCCAATTATTATTATTATTATATTATATCCAGATTTCCATCAAAGAGAAATGTTTGAGATGTCTATATGTATCATTTTCTACACATTTCCCAAAAATTCAGACATATTTGAAAACTTTGGGGTCACCACTAGAACTTCAAAATAAAGTTCAGTGGGTTTGAACAATGTTTATTTGTCACGCATGAGTTTTTACTGACAGAACCACCGGGGGGGGTCGCTGAGGTTGAAGAGGTGGGTTACAGTTTTCAAAAATGATGGATGACTATGGGTACGTAACCATAGATGAGGACAACCCTAGTGCAGAGATACAGAATCTCAGGATGTCAAGTGTTTAATGAACAGTCAGGCAAGCAAGATTCAACCCAGAAGATTATGGAAACTTGCAACAGACATGGTTTGAGTGTTGTTGCCTCTATATGTATTGAGTATTTCAGATTATGCTTCATTATGCCCCCAAACTATGAAGCTGTAGGCTGTTAACATGAAATCAAGAGGGGTTTTCCTTTACTTTCTTTGATAATTGTGCTGATGCCAAATGTGTATTATTGGTTAAAGTAAGTAATCAAAATGAAAATATTACAATCAGATGAGAGATTTAATTGAAACAAGGGTAAAAGAGTCATCAAAATCATGTATTTGATATGGAAAGAGAAGAATATGAGATGAGTCTGGTCAGTATCCAGGTTTGTATCACTGTATACCGAGCTGGGTAACATATTAAAGCTGAGTAGGCAGGAGAAAGTGACTTTTGTCACTGGCAGACTTAAGAGACGAGCAATGGCTATTTCCTGGAGGTGGTACATACGATCGAACTTGCAAATGTAAATGAAAAACTAGTCCCAAGGCTTAGGTTGTTCGTGGTGTTGACTAGGTCGAGGCAGATGACACAGAGCCGGGTTCTGGTTCTGGTTCTGGTTCTTGCCACTGTCTCCTAGTGCTGCTCATGGTGGGATTGTTGGGTCTAGAGCTGCTCTATATGGACAAGTGCTATGAGATAACTTTGTTACGATACGGTGCTAGAATTCAAAGTGGACTGAAACTGAACTCAATAGGGCTGACCCCCGGCAGTAACGTAGTCTAATCATCAGTCGGGGGCCCCTACACATTATTACATGTTCTGGCTTCTGTTTACAGCAACATCTAAATCTGATTCGGGAGCAGGCCTTGTGTTGACACTGCAGGTGTGCCCAGGTGGTGAGCTCCTACACAAAATGTAAGGTTGACTGGCAAAAGACGTCAACTCATGATCATGTCATTGGTCAACACCACAGCTGGCGTTCTCTCAGTTGGGGAAGTTTGAAAGGTTTGTTGCAAAAAACAAATCTGTTTTCAACAAAACGTCAGGAGCACAGAGTGCGAGGAGGACGGCTGACGCTGCAGCTGGAAATCTACACAATTAACACCTACTTAATTTTACATTGACACAATAAATGAGCTATTATTACTATTATTAGTAAGGCTATTCTTGATCAATAAGGGCGATTCATCTCACTCTCAATTCTCTGTGATTAAAATCGTGCACAAACATCATGTGCATGGATGGATAACAACAAATCCAACTCAAACGTTCCTTTTAGGTTCCATTAGTTCAACGTATCATCACTGCAGCTTGTCACTTTAATTGATTGGGGGGGAGTTAATTATACGCAGTGCACAAAGTGTCCCAAATAATAGGGCAGATATGACCTTCTTGCCCCTATTAGCCTTGCCTTTAAATCAATACTTGAAGTTGAGGGAACAAGGGGCTTACTGCTTTTGTTATTGGGCCTGTGGGGAGCTGCACCTAAGATGAGTTTAGCTAAAGTCCCTGTAAATTGCTTTGGGATTATTAAAAGGTTCTGGTGGCAGGGCCTTTGGAGAATAGTATCTTTGAGAAAGAAAAACAGAAGAGAAAATGTGTTTGGAAAGAGAAGATTGAGTAAAATGGTGACGGAAAGAGAGAGAAGTTATCTGTCCCTTCCCTCTTCTATTCCCTCTAGACACCTAATTAAAGGACCCCGAAATAGAGGTGACCACACCTGGCCTGATTATAAAGTGAGGTTATTAATCTAGATTCCACATCTCGTAAAGAGCTGAGAGAGTTGGAGGAAGACTCAGCCATGCCAACTTTGGCCCTTTGTAACTGGCTCATAATGATTTTCTTTTCCCTGAAGTTTCTTCTACTCTTTTACCACAGAAGTCAATAGTCCGTTCAAGCCTATTTGTTTGATAGAACACAGTCCTGGTTCTGCAATCGCACACTTGGAGAAGAGTCATGACAGCAATTTTACTATATCCAGTATCTAAAAATATCACTACAGCTAATGGCTGCCTCACAGCTTTGATACTGATTAGCATTCTAAAGATGCAGACTCAGGTAAGGCTTAAAAATACTGGAATTACCCTTTAATGATGGCTTCAATATCTTTAGGTGTCCCAGTTCCAGGGCCCTGCTATTGCTTATTGGGGCACATCTTTAGTCTTATTAGTTAAGTGTGCTTTTCCCATAATAACAAGCCAAAATGTCTGCTGTGAAAAAGGCAAACTAATAAACGTTCATGGATCAAATCAATTAAGCTGTTACAGTTTATGTCAGCATTCATTTGATTTTTGATAGAAATGTTTTGTGTCATTGGAGCAGCCAACCACACACAAAACGCTGACTGAGCCAATTGTTGTTTTCATATTATCTGTTATTATATTATCATATAAAACAGATGATGTCTTTTCCTCAAAGAAACAAAAAAACTATTAAACATTTAACATGTTTCCTTGCCACTGTCTCCTAGTGCTGCTCCTGGTGGAAATGTTGGGTCTGTACATATAGAGTTGGTCTAGACTTGCTCTATATTAACAAGTGCTATAAGATAACTCTGTTATGATGTAGAGCTATAGAGATAAAACTGAAATGAATAGTTTAGAGCGTAACTGTAGCATTGTGGGTAAGCGGGTTTACATTTTTTGTGAATATAGTTTGTTTCATATCCCTTTACACGGACAGTGTGATGCAGTTTCATTTGATTTAATCACATTTTCTGCCAACGCGTTTGGAACTTTAGCTTTTATATTTTTTTGTAGTTTTAACAGAGTCTGATGTCAGAGCGGTGCAGTTACAGCAGGAAATATATCAGCTGCTGCAAATTCACAGTATTTACTGCAAAAAGGCAACAGGTTAGAAAAAGAGGCTTCACTCTGGAACTCTTCTCTAATCATGTCACATCAATAATTAATAGCTGTGAATCAATTTGTCCAGTATCTGGAGCAGGTAGCTCGATTACAGGTCGCCCGAGTTATTTTTGTGGATTGAAAAAGATGCAGACTCTGTAAAGTGAAACTCACACCCGCACCCTGTGATCCATGTTAGCCTGCTTACCCAGATCAGCGCTCTACCAGCGGCCCAGAGGATTCTGGGTAAACATCGTCTCAGGTGTTGAGAAGTGGATTCACAGTCAGGTGTGTCAGGTTTGTCCTGCTGTGAAGTGGCTGCTGCGTCTTCTTTAGGTTTCACGGCAAGATGCATGTAGAAGGTGCATACCGCCACCTGCTGTACTGGAGTAGTATGAGATACTTTATGTCGTCAGGTGAATACGTACATCCGTGACGAAATCATTGATAATCATTTTTAAACACATTTCATGATGTAATCTCATTTAAATGTTCCACAGCCGCTTTTTATTTCTGTAGCTGAAAGCCTCATGTCATGTGTTACTTCCTTACTGTGATGTACTTCCTGTTGAAACAGGATGTTGGGGTGAGACAGTGACACAGGGACGGATCAGCATACCAATGGTATGGAGGAATAGGCAGATTAATGTGATAATAAATAACTTTGTTTTTAATTTTAAGGGGAAATTCAATTCTTTAACAATCCAAAGGTCAAGGTTGCAAGAAAGACAGCTGACTGACAACAGAAATAAACAAAAACTATTCACAAATAATATATAAAACCAGAAGAATCACTGTTACATACCATAATAAGAAGCATCCTGCTGTTATCAATAAGTTTAACTGATAGAGGGATCAATGAATGTTTGCAACGTAACTACAGTGCGTACATTTTATTATTTTGACGTTTACAAATGGATTTTTTATATTTGAACATCCATCTGCTGATGACGATCATGTGATATGATGAAAAGCTCCTCATACAGGAAGCCCCCCCCCACCCCAAAGGAAGTGTACAGACTCACAGTAGATGTGATCTGTGACCAGTCAAACCTTTTCAGAGACGTCTCTGCTGCTGATCTGCGTCTTCCTCCCTCCTCCGAAGCCTCCAGTAGCCGAAGTGTTCCTGCGTTTGGCTGCTGAAGGCCTGGAGCTGCAGATGGCCGGCTCGTGCCCAGTCCGAAATCTTCCACACAAGATGGCTGGACCGGCTCCCGCTCGCCAACGGCCGGCTGCAAACACAATGACGAACGTCCAGTCACTTCTTCACGAAGAAACGCAGCACAAAAGTCCGATCCGAGCGAGCGGGCCCGGAGGTGACATTTCACCCTCCACCTGCTGATGGAGATTCTTCTTCATCTGCCACCGAACCGCTCCTAAAAATAGATGCGTGGAAAACACAGGACAGCTCATAAATAACTGTTTGTCAGGGTATTTTAAGGAGATTGAAGGAATGAATCAGTGAATGAACACTGCCTGGTTTTGCTGTCATCGTTTCTGCATTTAGCACAAACTGCATTTGCCTCTTCTCCATTTTCCATTTTCTCTTCTAGTTTGTTCTAAATGTTCTCTTCCAAATATCTTTTAAAAAACACAATTATCTGTCTGAATTTCACGGCATTAACCATGTCATGAGTGTAGGTGTCTTCTTTGTTTTCCAGCGATTTAGTCATTTTTGGATCGGCACACTTCCATTGTTCCGCAGCGTTTGGAGGGATAATCTGTGCTTCCCCTCCTCTCATGGTGGGTGTCTGAGGCCTGACCCAAACAGACGACGGCGGTGAGAGCCCAGCTTCTTCCCCGATGATGTGGTCGGACGTGGGAAGCGGTCGAGGCCGGAGGATGCCGACGGCGGTGGGAGTTTGGCCGGGTTCGGCCTGACGTCGCTGTGTGGGCGTCGGTCTGGATTCGGCCTTCCGTTGGGATTCACAGAGAGAGTGGATGGTGGAGGTTTGGGGACAGATCGTGGATGGACTGGGGTCACTGTGGATGAAGTGTCTGTGTGGGCGTTGGTTCAATTTGGCTGAACTGGTTTCAGGGTTGTGGTCTGCGTCTGACGGTCAGCTCAGTGAACTTCTCAGAAAACAACAATTCCTTAAAGTATCATCTCTGTCCTCTGAAAACCTAAAAACTTTTTCATCTATGTGACAGCGCTTTGCCTAATGAGACGTTTCCTGACTCATAAAGGAACATTTTAAATCGTCAAAATCACTTAATCTGAAGATACATCTTCACCTCTCTGCACCTTAATTTGCTTTTTAACCTTTTAAATTGATGTAAAATTACAGTACGTACCAAAGGTCAGGTCCTCCAAACCTTTACTGCTCTGCAACAAGAAGTCAGGTGACCTCGAGCAGAAGCCCTCATTGTGAAGCAGTGTTGAGTTCATTTGTGAAAAAAAAGAGAAAGAAAAATTTCTACCGCGTCCGTCTGACGTCTGAGAGCCAAAATGTCAGAATAAAGTGAGTAGACGTTCAGCAGAGTCCAGACGTTTCCCTGTTCATGGCTGGCTTCATGTCTGGGCACCCTGTGGACTGCGAACACTTTTCCTCCTGGAACACGTCAGATTTAGGAATATAACACCAAAGTGAAATGATATAGGCCTTAAAACTCTATTTGGACACAGGAACCCTCTTCAAGACAACTTCTCAAGTTCAGGAGATGACGCCACTCCGACCTCTCGCATCGCGTCAGTTTACAAGTTTAAATGAAAGCGGTTAGCACGCCGTAGCCGGCCGGACGTCTTGGGTCTTTCGGCGGCTCCTAGAGATCAACTCCAGCTTCGCGATTTCGGACGAGACACAAAACGCCTCTAGTTTACTGACATTAGTGGTAATTTTAGCTATCTGCAGTTAAATCAGACATAAATACACATGCAGTATAGAAAGTTCTGGCACTGAGAGAAGTTGGTCCGCTGCCTAGTTGGCCGCCATCTTCATACCGTCTCCATTAGTTCTTCAGGGGAAATAACGAACATATGGATGATGTGGGATAGACGACACCGGGGGAATACTTAATAAACACAAGTAGATTATTTCTTGAAATGTTGAAAGCTGGAACACAGAGCTGAGTCCAGATATTCCACGATTCAGGCTCGATCTGCCCTCTGGTGGCTATGGCTATAATGCTCAGGTACTCCAAAAATACGAAACTTTTCTGGCTGCTGTAGCTGATTAACGTGAATTCTGTGAGTCGGTTGAAAACGGCGTCTCTGGCTGACTGTTTTATAACGAGAAGTCTTTAAAATGCGCTTGATGGCCACGCTAAACAACCAGAGTTATAGCTAACAGCTAAACAGTCAGCGGCCCTGCCAGTCGATGATCAGGGCAGGAGAGATGGATAAGTAATATCACATTCAGGAGAAAGGGACGGACAGCCCGAAAACATAATGCCTCCCACATGTAGCTAATGCTACGCTAACTCCTGACCTGAGAAGTAGGTCTAGGCTAGATTACTAATGTAGCTAGTTAACCAGCAAGCCCCCAGGAAGTGACATAGTGGCCAAACTGTGTAACTACATCTTCCGGGTCACGTGATGCTCACTGGCCCCGAGAGGCTTTTCCCTGCAGACTGACATTGTGAAGGAGACGTTGAACAATTTAATATCTCTTATTTAAATCATGAAAAAAAGTTGTAAAATACACAAACAGCTGAATCCAGAGTTACAGAGTCGCTGCCGTCCACGAGAGGCGGGGCTACAGGAGGCGGGGCTACAGGAGGCGCTGCTCTACGGGCCACACGGCCAGAAGATCCGGGTCAGTTTATACCAGGAAGTGGAACTTTTGTTGGCTTCATGCGCCGCTGAGCAGCTTTCATAGGACTGAACGGGGCCCCGCCTCCGACTCTGGATCCAGATCTCACAGCAGACGTGCGTTTAGATAACGGTCAGCGGCTGCATTGGTTTCTACAGCTGATCTCAGGACGTGGCTGGTGTTGTGTTGACTGTAAATGGACAATACTGTGGGGTTTATTTGAAAAGTAATGATCTGTAGTAAAATTGCTGCTTCAGTGCTTTTTGTCACCTTGAAGAACTGTGTGCTTCACCTCTCCTGTCAGCCTCCCTCTGATCACACGCCTTTCCTGCTCTTGCGTTGTTTCTGGTTAACCGGTCGCCGCCGCGCTGGTCGTGAACATCTTTGATAAACAAAGTTTACGTTACTGACACCAGACGTCTGTCGCTGATAAACTGCAATTATGGATTTCCACAGATTTACTGCTGTCAGAGCAACGAAAACCGCAACACAGATTAAGACTTTAGATCTTTATCTTGCAGTTTGTCAGATGATTCATGGCGAAGAGCTGCGGGGTCTCGAGGCGCTACAGACAGGCAATGAAACATGTTTGAGTTGACAGGCAGCAGGGAATAGTCTGCGTCTGAAACTGGATTTTCTAAAATATAAAAAGCTGCAAATATTCCATGAGGGGTAACCTGCAGACACAACACCATCAAACTATGTCAAAGTCCTAATTATGTGTTTTAAACTGATACCAGAGAGCCTTCAGCTACCAAGCTTGGTAGCCTTCAGCTACCAAGCTCCTCTCCTGTGGAACCAGCTTCCAGTCTGTGTTCGGGAGACAGACACCCTGCTCACATTTAAGAGCAGGCTTAAGACTTTCCTCTTTGATAAAGCTTATAGCAGGGCTGACTC